>DWPV01004403.1:0-13670 GCA_018251915.1 Urbanus proteus proteus
ACGAGCTTGCAGTCCACCTGATGGTAAGTGGCCACTGCCGCCCATGGACATTTGTAATCAACCCTAGATATGATCATTGTCATACCTGAGGTTGACCACAAGTATGACCCCTGAGGACTGAGATGGAATGCCTCGGATAAGTCTGTCTCCCTGACCACACCCTTCAAGTCAGAACACAGCAGCGCTGAACACTGCTGTTATAAGGGAGAAATAGGTGTGGCGGGGGTGGCGCCGGGGGCCAACTACATGAGGGTCTACCACCCTCAAAAATGTTTTTCATGTGTGTTCTATCATCGTGTAAACGTGTTCGATTATGTTATGAAGTCTAATACTATCTTAATGACTAGTAAAAGTTTGAAAAATAATTAGGTATAAGTTATAAAGTTATACGAGTTATTTCTTGATTAACCATTTAGAATTTTCGCGAATTCTTTCTTAGTGCTCATCGACGTTGTCTAAGGAATTTGTCTGCAAAATTTAATGCATCTGAAATATTAAGAGTTTTAGAGAAACGATGGTTTAAACTAGTTGTTGTTTATCAGTAACTTACAAGTTTTTTAAAAAGGAAATATTATAATACAGTACTCATTGTAATATTTTAATGAGTTGTTTATGGAATAGTCATTTATTATTTTTTGTCTGGGGCTTGGAGCGTACTCAACCACGCTGCTCCAATGCGTATTGGTAGAGGGGATACGAGTTATGGCATGTTTTTTGTCTTATTTGTATTATTTCACTACATAGTATAAATCAAAGTCGCTTGTCGGTGGTTACTGCTCAAGAATATAGAAAGATAGGATACTTTTGGATTTGATAGGTTGTTGTAGACATAACCATTTTTTTAGACTGGACAATGTCTGGCCCGGCACACATGTGGATTGAGAAAGTTTCCGAACACTAAAATTTAAATAAAACTTAGTCGGACTCCACGACATATTTTATTCGTATTTGTGAAAAGTTTTAAGAATGGAGAGTTTAAAGTTGTGTTGTGAATGTTATCTTTATAGACTTAGGCGTTTATTTATTTTTAAGAAAAATGTAAGTGTATTTGTAAGTAATATCCCATTAGATTAATTTAAGTGAAGGATGGATATTTTGTAAAGGTATAGAAATAGCGACATAAATTTAAATTATTACTTTTTTCTTATAATACAACTAAATCGGACTTCATCATCACTACATAGTATAAAACAAAGTCGCCTTCCGCTGTCTGTCCCTATGTATGCTTAGATCTTTAAAACTACGCAACGGATATTAATGCTGTTTTATTAATAGATAGAGTGATTGAAGAGGAAGGTTTATATGTAATTTAACACGAGCGAAGCCTCCGGCAAAAGGCAGTTATTAATACATTACTGTAGTACTACTAATTAAAAAAGTGTATTAGTACAAATTATTAAAATTGACACATTAATAATATCACAATAGTGTCTTATTATACTATACTATATACTATAATCGAATACTAAGATGTAATATGAAACCGTAGAAATATCTTCAAATATTTCTTGTCCTGAATGTCAGTTTCTTAATAAAACTTTCCCGGAATATAACTGCAAATAGCTTTTAATGGATCCTTCAATCTGAATTTACCGGAGCCCAGGGCGGCCGTGGGCGGGCGGATTGTTTCTATTACAATCATCTTGGCTGTGCATAGTTTTGGAGATTTTAAGATTGTAAGAAATATAATTGGGTTTTGTGATTACGTCTAAATGATTAAATTTTGACGTAATTAAAATTCAGTCTTTTGTAAAATTATTATAGGCCTTGATGCGAGTCACAAATGTAAATCGAATATTTTTCAATACTACTGATTTATTCTTTAATTAACAACTATAGCCAACTATAGTTGATTGGTTATGTCTTATAATAGATATGTTTGAATACTAAGATGTAATATGAGAGCAAAGAGATTCCTTCAAATATTTCTTTTAGCTTATAATGGTGCCTTCAATCTGAATTACTGGAGCCCAGGGCGGCCGTGGGCGGGCGTTTGTTTCTATTACAACCATCTCGACCATAAATAGTTTTGAAGATTTTAATTGTAGGAAATGTAATTAGGTTTCGTTATCTTATCTTTATGTTAAATTTCGTATTTTTAAATTGAATTTAAGATGTTTGCGAATTAATATTCGTTAATATTTTATTTTGATAATACGTCAGTTATAATGAGTTCATTGTAGAATGTAGCTGAATTCAATTGTATAAAAATTGAGTATAAAAGTCGATTTTATTACCAACATTATGATCAGGTTAACCTTATTATAAAAAGTATTTTTCACCCATAAACTAATAAAGATTGCAATATCAGTTTTATTGATAACTTAATACAATCGATATTAAAAATCTAACATATGGTACCATGCATTTAGTACCTAAAATATTCTTTTTAAACTTACAATTTATTGTCAGCTTAATATTTAAGCTAAGAATCAGCTCGGTAGAAAGTTATTTCATTTTTTTCAAATATAGCGCTCTTTGAAATTAATGTTTTGAGATAGAATTTTAGTTTCTTGGACAAAAGCTTCACAGTTCGCGCCAGGGATTAAAAAATTGCTTGTAAAAATGCTTAAATATTTGTAAAATGGCGGAGCGCGGAAGTTCCACGAGGATTGTGTACAACATTCATCGCGGTGGCCACAGATAATGCGAATACGGAGAGGAAAAAAATTCGAACTAAACATCACAAACACCCGCATGTGGAGAATAATTTAAAAATACGCAAAATACGGCCACTTCTAACCGGGGGGGTACAGCGGGCCCCCAACCCCCCGTTTTGCGTATTTTTCGGTATGCGTGGCAGGTGGCGACCCCTCGAGGGGGGTTCGTTAAAAAGCGCCCGAGTACGCAGTATTATAAAAGTTGCGCCTACCGCGTGTAAGTAGTGGCGTGGGGAGGGGGTCGGGGGCCCCCTCCCACCTAGTTAGACAGTTAAAAGTATGCGGTATTAACGAAACGGAAATGAATATACGAGTAGGTAGGTACGGGTTTTTGGGAGGCTGCGATGTGACGCCGCGGGTTAGATTACGAGTATACATACTTGTGCGTTTATTTTGTATTTTTTTTCGGCAGGCGCACCGGCCGGGGTCGCTTTGCGCGCTTTTAGAGGGCTTAGGTTTTGTTTAGAGCGGCCGCCACCGATCGTATTGTTTTTCACGCTAAGTTTTTAATTAAATAAGATCAAAGTGAAACTACTGTGAAAGGATTTGGGGTACAGTTATTTATTACTTTAATTGAATTCGAGTTTAGTTTGGTTTAGGTGTAGTAATGTTGATAATATAATTTACATTAGCATTTATTTTCAAGTTCTGAGTTTATTGTTTCTATACCTATCGCTGTTTTTGAAGTTAGCTAAGATTATAGTGCCTTCGTTTAGAAATAAATTGCTCTGATTTTCCACAGGAATTTGTGGAGACGGTTAGACTATGAGAGATAAGAATTTAATTAAATAATTTTATTAATCATTTAGGTTTAGGTCAGGTATATTTCTTGTACGTTTGCTTATTGATATTTATTGTTTTCCTTAAGTATTATGATATGGAATATTTAGTATATCTAAGTATTTAGAAATAATACGTTTCAGTTATGGAGCTTTCTAATATATTAAATGTTAAGAAAAAACATTAACCGTATCAAAAATAATTGCTAAATTATTATTTGAGTAACACATGGGGCCTAATTATGCAAAGTAAAACATAATTTCAATCAACAAATCAATAATGCATAACGACCCGTAGATCATTTCAATTGCACATAAGTGCCTAAAGCTTTCTTCATAGCAACGCAAATGTTGCATATTGTAAAAACGGTATGATCTTTTTGTAAGGCGTTAACCGTTCGGAAGACCGCTGTATGCCATCTCGATTTTCTCAGCTCAGCTCGTTGAATGCGATTTCTTTGTTTCTTTATAAATATTTATCTCAATGATGTTTTTATATTCTCTTTATGGATTAACTGGTAGTGTTTTAATCGTTCAATAATGTTATTCAACTTCTGTAATTCTCGTTGTTGAAATAAAATAAAATGTTATGAGTATTAAATGCTGCTTTAAAGGAAAATGACTACATAATACTAAAACGGTAAGTTTTAAGTTAGGCCTACTCTTCGTAGCGTTTTACATGAACATGTTTTTGACAGATAATTATGAGATAAGACGGATAATCATAAGTTTGAATGTCACGTGTTTCTCTTTTTGTTATTGCTTATTAAAGTAAAGTCGCGGGCACGGCTAGTGTTGTTTTAAAGAGTGTAGTATTTCTAGTAGTAATCTACGATGAAATATGGAAGTTCTTATTTATGTCGGGACACTGACACGGAATATTCATTTCAGCGTGTTGAGAGGAAATATTTCTTTTGTAATTAGAAGGATTTTTAATTTATAATTTTATATGAGTTACTCTGTAATTATTTTGCGTATCTCTTTAGATAAGAATTGTGACAAAAGTTTTTGTCTGCAATGCAACTGAATTGTATTTTTAAAAAATTGTCCAAACTTCATATAAAAATCCAAAAAGTATAATTATACTGTATTTTAATTATTTTATTCCCACTAACATAACATATCGTCGTTCATGTTTTTTTTTCGTTTCTGGATTTAGTTACTAATGTTTTTACAGTTGTCCTTACAATTTAATCTGAGTCGACAAATAGTTATAAATAGTTATCAACACTATCGATTTACTGCCTTGGCACAAGTTGTAAATAATGACAAAAAACTCATTTTATTTTGTATTTCCAGTTTTGGTCATAACATAAGAATAACTAGTGTGACATATTAACGTCTTTTACAATAGTGAACAAATCTTTGCTATGTTACAAAGGGATCTTTTACGTGGGTCTTAGAGGATCAGGGTTCAGTTTGAATAACTTACCAGTTAATTTCTGTACGTTATTAGAAATCTGGGTTTGTATGTTTTGGTACTAGCTTTTTCCCGCGGCTTCGCATGCTACATAAAAACCTTCCTCTTGAATCGCTCTATCTATAAAAAACCGCATCAAAATCCGTTCCGTAGTGTTAAAGATCTAAGCGTACATAGGGATGGCGGAAAGCGACTTTGTTTTATACTATGTAGTGATATTCAATTAACACAATCGTATGTTTTTTTATGTTCTCAGTGTCATTACTTCGCACTTGGTAACTTAGGTACTTATCACTGAAGCCCAGCCAACACTTCATTCTGAGAGACCCATGTCCAATAATGCCCAGCGTTGGGACTGTAACAGTATGGTTTATGGTGAGTCCTGAAGATGACAGTTACCACTTTTTGAACATTTTTAATAAGCCCGTTAACGGACATGCATCCGTCTAGTGGTAATACCTTTTTCATAAATCTTACTATCTTACTAATATTATAAAGCTGAAAGTTTGTGAGGATGGATGGAAGGATGGATGTTTGTTACTCCATAAGTTTAGAACGGCTAAACAGATCTGGATGAAATTTGGTACAAAGATAGATTATGGTCTGGAATAACATATAGGCTACTTTACCCTGAAAATATGTACTGTTTCTGTGGGATTGAGTTTTTTTTTTCACGGAGCCTACTATATTTACAAGAAAATGTATGTATATGTATATTAATGGTGTTTAAATATGTATGCCTTTTGAGTTGTTCAAAGCGGGTGAAACCGCGAGGATCAGCTAGTATAATATATTATTTGAATTCATATTCTTACCATAATTAAATGGTGATTTTCCTACGCTATTTCTGGATACATAATATCAATTTTCCACGTAATTTGACCGGAAATTCTTCCTACATTTATGAAGTGACTAATAAAAGCCTATTGTCATCCGAAAATAGTAATTAGGTGTGTATTAGTAACTAATTAATTAATTTAACAGTAATATTGTATTGTATAGTAAGCAATAACGTAATTTAATATGTTGCATTGTTATATGGATTTAAATTAGTCTATTAGATATGTATATCTCTGGCCGGGAATTAAACCCAAGACCCACTTGGCGTCAGATTAAAAAAAATGTTTTTCTTTATTTTGCAAGCATATTGACATTGCTAAGACGTAGACGAAAATGAAGTCAATAGATGTATTAATATATAAATAATTGCTATTTTGTACTTAAAAAGTTATGACTAGATTTAGAACTGTGTAAAAAAGAAGTACTAAATAGTACCTAGTACAAAGTAGTAATAGGTATTTTTTACAGGGTATATTACACACATCGGTAACAGAGTTTTTAATTTCATTGGTATTTTAATTGTAGAGTTAGGAGATTAGAGAGAGAGAGATTGTAGAGTTAAGACACAATTTATTGTATAGAAATGAATATAACAGACGTAAAAAGTAAACTATGCCTAAATAATCTAAATATATTTTCCGGTAGTATACTCGTACCGCACTTCCTGTCTCTAGATAGAGACAGAATTCATTTCCGCGTCTATTTGAGTGGAAATCGCCCCTTTCGTTTGTAGAGCTGATCTATTGACGAATTTGTATAGCAAATGTCATTGTGGTTAGATAATAGAGACTGCGTTTGTTTTTGAAGTTATTTTTCTGTATTCGTTCAGTGGTTCTCAAATAATGTGTAGAAATATTTTAATTGTAGTTGTGTGTTTAAATGTGGTATTTGTGTATTGCTTTGTATTGATGTAGATTATCAACTTGGTTATGAATACGACAAAAATATATTTTTAAAAACCGAACTTTTAAATTAGGAATTTCAGTAGATACATAATTTCAGAGTCATTCGATTTTCATATGAAAGTTTGTGCGTATTATTCTAATATCATTTTAAAGTTTACGATGCATGTTTTCGAGTTGATATGCCGTTTGAAGAAATTTTGAAAGTTTGAAGAAAAGAATTCTTTGACCCCTCTTAATTAACTTTCGTATTTTTGCTAGGTGTAAGATTCGAATCCTGGCAAAGTAGAAATCTTAATGATTATTACTATGTCCCTTCGAGGTTTGTGAAATTCGTTTCACTTATCCCCATTCCACAAGGCCAATAAAGGCCACAACTAACAATTCACATTTTTTTACGGTGTGTGAAACTTTGTGTTATCTTTGTTTCCTCATTTAATAACTTAAATATAATTAAATGAATTGTTCATTATTTTGTTCCTTCTTCCTATATTTATAATTATACCCGTTATCTACTCTGAGTTTCAGAACAACAATTTTTCCATATTTATAAGTAACTAGCTGTTACCCGCGGCTTTGCACGCGTTAAATTATTTATAAACCTTTCTCTTGAATCACTCTATCTATTAAAGACATCGCATCAAAATCCCTTGCGTAGTTTTAAAGATCTAAGCATACATAGGGACAGATAGCGGAAAGCGACTTTGTTTTATACTATGTAGTGATTATGAAGGAACCGTCAAAATCTGCAGTTTTAATGTCTACATAAAAGGAGATTAATGCTGTATTATTATAAATGGGTATGTTTCATAACTTTTAGCTGAACAATGCTTACTAATACGATGGTGAAGGGGCGCTATTCCGCTTTGAAGACTAATGTTATAGCGCGTTCAAGCCAAACCACCCTATTCTTCATTACATCTGCCAAAAAATTGCTCTACAAACATACTTCCAGACAATTATGATGTTAGATATTATTAAACTGTACCAAGGATTTTAAAATTTCATAACTTAATGAGTATTATGCAACTATTAGCAGTCTTATTAATGTGCTTCCAAAATATAGCTTTTATATGTGCTTTTTTGTAACCATCTACGTTATGTAAAGAAATTCTGTGCAAAGATTCATGTTACTAGATTAATTTATGTCAGTCAATCAGTATGATATCAGTTTGCGTTTGGATAGTGTGGCGACTGTCCGCTATTTGTCAAGAGATGGCGCCTCGAGTATTCTGAATCACGCTATCAAAGTATTCTTAATATCTCGCATATATACAGGCTTCGAACTGAGACTGTTGGAGCACGGTCGCTACCCAGGCATGATCACCTTGCCTTGCGGAAGATCTCACTTTGCTAAAGTAGAATGGTGTGGTGGACTTAGGCTAATTTTCTTTTGTGGCGACTATCTTGCTCCTGACAAAGGATCTGTTATTGGCTTCAAGTATAACCCTTGTAATGGACGTCATATACAATGGCAGACAGAGTTGATTACAGGTTGATGACGAGCTGCGTGGCGGGGCGGTCACCATATCGGTCTGTGCTGTTAGTTCCGGGTTCGATTCCCGGCTAGATAGGCATCTGAATGACGAATTTAAATTTCTGTTTAGGGTCTGGGTTATGTATTCGTCTTTGTGTGTACATGGTATCCACGACATAGAAGAAAATCTTACTGTGAGGTCATGAGTGTAGAAAGCGCAAAGCGTTACAGGTGTACATGGTAGACAGTGACGATTTCTCATCAGACGGACTACATACTGCTTTATACTGTCTTAGACAAATAGCGCGACATGCTTCCGGGATGAACTTTTTTGAAAAAAATCACCCCCTCCCTAAAAACTCGTATGTAGCTAGTTTAATTATACTAATTTTACAGCTACATCTTGATACATAGCTACTAGGACCAACTGAGAACATTACGGATTTTTTTCTTATTACTGCTAGCTACCTATGTTTAGAAATTACATCCAAAAACCACTGATTACAGCATACGATTCTCGGGTTATGTAAAAGTTATTTTCATGATTGCATTGCTCTTTGATATTTTATAAGATTTATATGATTTTTCACATTCATTGTTTTAAAGTTAAAAGGTAATTTATGATATTCAAATTTAGTCCTTAAGTACGTAATACATATGGCTTTCGTAGTACGCAGTGGCTGCAATGACCAGTAACATTTTAGTGACCACTGTTAAATACATAATAGTATATTTTTTATATGATCGAAGTAACTGATGGTAAGTGGCAACTGCCATCCATGGACATCTATAATCAACCCTAGATAAGATCAAAGTCCTACCAGAGGTTAATCACAGATGCGTTGCTATCCCTGAGGACTGAGATGGACTGCCTCGGATAAGTATGTCTCCACCACCATCACCCCCTTCAGACCAGAACACAGCAATGCTTAACACTGCTGTTATAACAGATATATATAGGTGTAGCGGTGGTGTCGCCGGAATCTTTCTAAATAGATTTCTACCACCTTTTGATAGGGTATCTATACCTTTATTAGGGTGATATTAAAATCCTAGTATGGGACTTAAGATGTATTTTTTTATAAACTTAGTTATTTCATCAGAAGAATATGTATCATACGAAATGGAAGAAAGCATCAGCTGCTAAGAAATTCGCATTCTTATTATCGTTACGTCGCAAACATCGGAGTAAAACAATTTATTACGAAATGTAAACAGGAAGAGCCGTATTTTCATTAAGAATACGAATCCGATACCCCCTCCGCCCAACTGGAATAGACTGAAAATACCCAGTTATGATTAATTCTGAATGCGCCTCACATTGATCAAGGAACCAAGGCTTTTTGCTCAAACTACCCACCCCACACCCCGCGTCAGAGTGAGACTAATGCAACCTCGCCCGTCTCTCTCTAAAACAAAGATGCTAAAACTTCTTTCGCTAGTATGAAGATTTTAATTTCATATTTTTGATGAAACCGTTCTAATTTTACCACTACTCACAAACAAAATTCAACTCTATCTTTATCAAATATGGTCGCTTTTTCGTTACCATCCACGCGCACTTGTTTCCGTCTTCTAATTCCGAATTAGTTTTCGAAGTAAAAAGATACAGTCCCAAGACTGTGTGGGTGTCTTAACCTCGTTTAAACTTTACTACTCGTGTTTAAAGTGCAAATTTCTTCGACAGGGTACTCTCAAGAAATAATTCTCCAGTTGTACCCCGAAATTAGTCGAATAAGGGGAAAGGGGTTCATACGACGGGTGGTTTTAAAAGAAGAAGGCAAAAAGGTGGGGATAGAAAGATGCGCAAAGACTTAGTTTGCGCGGGGGTGGACGGGGGTGTTATAAAATATATAATTCTATACTTACAATACTTGTAAATACGCCACGCGGAAGTACTGCGATCGAGTGAACTTGAGCCGTGGAAGGCTTTGATTGGATTCTTCGTATTCACTTTTTGTACTAAGTTTTACTTAAGGATGTAGCTAGTATTCGATGTTTTTAACTATAAGGCGTGTTGTTGTACGATGTTTGTGTATGTTGTAAAAATATTAAACTACATCAATTACAAGAGTTACATTAATTAAAATTTTCGTTGGGGCCATGCTTACCATTCATCTGCTTCACTCTTTTTGATTTCAACAGCATTAGTCAAAGATAAAATATATTGCATTGTTCAGTAATAATTTATGATTTATTCTCGTATATTTAAGTTAAATTATAAATAAATATATCACTGTCATATTATATGTTACTGTTATGTATGTAAATAATTGCAATAAAAATCATGCTTATGACATTAAGCATTAGTTTTGTAAAGACTTACATATATTGTAATTCCAATATAAGTAAAAGCAAAATATTTCGTTTTAAAAAACCATAATTTTCTAATATATACGTAAAATCAAAGAAAAGATAATTCAGTGATGTATTAATACAATTTAAAACTCCAAGCATAACGTAATTATACTTTCTTAATATCATCTCGAAGTAATAAATCAAAAGTCTTAGCAAGTACCAAGACTTCCCGGTCGCAGTACACCGCTACATTCGCTGATATTTAGTCGCGAAACGGGATGTATTATAAGCGTAGTTGTTTAAAATAAGAACGCCGCGGGGGCGCTGCGGCCGCGCGGTTGCCGCACCGCCGGATTGCGGTTCGATTCCGGCGGGGGTAAGGATTTTTATTTTGGAGATTGGATGGGTTTTAGCATGCCATTCAATAGAAGCATCTCGAAAGTTCTTTCAGATTTGAAATGTGATTTGGGAGATTTTGTTTTTTTGAAATAAAATGTAAATGGAGTTTTTTGGATTGCAATAGTTTTATTACAGAAATTTTGATGAATGACTAAATACATTATTTTAGCTTTTAAGGTAACTAGCTATAAAAGCATGTTTTATACTGGCATAACTTTTATTTATATTTAAAACGTATTCATAATAACTTCGGTTTCTATTTACTTTTAACCAAAACTTTTGCATTTTTGGCGTAACTTACAGCCTTTCCAAGCCATTTAAATGCACAAAAATTTTATACTCAATTTAGTTCTTAGGTAGCTATGCTTTTATGCGTATTAATAACGTCGAAATGATTCTCTGAAAAGCTTTATGCATTCATAGAGAACTAGGCAACTTTTTGCTTAGCATTATAAAAATTACATTCACCAAAAAATCCTTTTCATTTTGGAAAACTGCGAGAGTACGTTACGTACGTGCGTATTTACGTGGTCCATTCATCAGAATAAGAGCCTTTTCCAAAAAAAGTTGAACGTAAACTTAAAATAAAAGATAAAAATTTAAAAAGTACAAGAGTAAAGCTACCTATGTTTTATCCACTCATTTCGCGTGGTTCTTAGTAAAAAGTTGTGTAACAGGGGTGCACTAGCGCCTACGCCGTAGCGGACTACGTGCTACGGGCGTAGGCCTCGTAGCAGGGTTGTGCATGCGAACAGCTAATGATCCTTCCTTAATTAATTATTTTGTTTTATTTTCTTAGAAATATATTTTGTAACAGTCAAGTACGTTTTATTTCTGTTCTATTTTTAAGAGGTATGATAAAGTGGTTATGGTTGTGTATTATGTCGTTTGTACTTGACCTAATTCCTTCCGTATTACGATTAAGACGTAGGGTAACCTATGATGATATTGCAATTTAGAAAGTGTAACAAATATCCAGATAATTAATTCATTTTAATTATAAAAAAAGTTAAAATAAATATCTAACAGCTCTAGTTATTATTTAAAATTGTTGTTATGTTAATGCATAAATTGATTACTTATATGTAATTCTATGAACAGTGAAATTGCATTAAAATGGTGAAATTAAAGTTAAGATTAAATTTTAAACCCATTTTTATCTTTTGGTAAAGTAATAAATAAATATAAGTTCTTCAAGATTCTGAAGCTTCTTAAAAGAAAATGGAACCGTCCTCGAGATATTTAGCATGCGACCCCGCAATAATTTTATCTCCAATACTTTCAAAGTGGAGCCTTTCTTATCAGGGAGGGTTAAAACTAAGCATCCTCCATTAAAATTCGGAAGACGGGGCGCATTTATCCCTTGTCGCAACTACACTCAACGTCTTATAAGAAGCTCCCTAAAAACTCGAAAGTTCATTAGCCCCAGCCCTACTGCTTACTATCTTGCACGTTCCTAAGACGACCCCCCTTAGGGGGGCTTTAAAACCCCCACTAGGGGGGCAACGCGGAAATATGAAGGGAGCGCTCATTTATCAATACACGGAGACTGTTTCTTTCTCTCTAAGAATTGATTATATTCTACTAAGAATATTGACGGGGGTAAACTTTTAGGGCGGGGGGAGTCGTAATGTTTTGATTAGAGTTTTTGATGTTTCTCCGCGTATGGAACGGAGGGTTGTATAATTTTTGGGACACTTCCCATTACGTAAGTAAAGATACAGATGATATAAAGTTAGGTATAAAACGTTACGCCTTTTGGAGCGTACCATAAATAATTGTTATTTTTCTCATAATAGTGTATTTGTGTAAGGGGAAGCTGTACAGTATTATCGCAATTTATGGCCAACTTTGCTAATGCTACTTCCGTAGCGGCGGATATTTTTATTTCTCTTTGCAGGATTAAGTTATTAATTGGATTTTTTTCACCTCGCCCTATTTTGTTACGCTACAGCTTTGTTCTAAAATATATTTTCAAGTACATTTTCAAAATAGCTAATCATTGTAGGTACCATAAAATGTGCTTAGATTGTGTTTTATAACACTATAACATATAACACAATATAACATTTATAATATTTACTAATAATTTAAAAGAGCTTATTTACAAGATATTGCATTTCCATAGGCTGTGGAACCATAATATCCATATCCATAGGCTATGGAACTGCAATATCTAAATTTGGGAAACAGTGTCACACGTCACACGTATCGAACTGAATGATACAAGTTCTCAAACAAGAATCGTAATTTATATTTATTATTACTACTGCCTGGCCAAGGAATGAAGCCGAAACCTTCTCCTAATTAAATAAGCTCGATGTACCATAGTACTACCCACGTAGTCAGTCCAATAAGTGCTGTTTAAAACAAAAAAATATCAAATTGTACCTATAATATACAAAACATTGAATTGAAACAGAAAAATCTCGATCATAATACAACGACAAGTCTGTTTATTTACAAAGGCGAAGCTTCTAAAGTTGACTTAGAATTCCTCGGGGTTAAATGTCGTTAAGTCTTGAAATAATCACCGATAAATCTCCGTAAATATGGGTCAGGACGGCCTCGGCCTTCGGAAATAGGTGCGTCTTTCATTTCTTATTTCGTTTTATTCCGGCACTATAGAATTGAAGAGTGGACACGACTTGTTGGGACGTGGTCACTTCAGTCCATTGACATTTGCCACTACTACTAAGCTACTATAGTAGCCAAAGCTACTAGCCAAAAATTAGGCCACTATCACAACCGAAATAAGATTCTACTACAAGTAGACTTGGTTTGCAGTGATAATGGTTGAAACTTGACCTTTCAATCAGGAGGTCCGAGGTTCAAATCCCAGGCACGCACCTCTGATTTATGTGCGTATTAGAGATTAATTATCACTTGCTTCAA
>DWPV01004404.1:0-13669 GCA_018251915.1 Urbanus proteus proteus
GTGTGAAGGCTATCAATTCGCACTTGGCCAGCTCGTAGGACTAAGGCCTAAATCCCATACAGTGAGGAGAGACCCACGCCCAGCAGTGGGACGTGGGAAAATAATGGGTTGAAGACAAATCCACTGAAATAATACGTTCACACGCCGTCACCTTTAATAGAAAATATTGGTTTATTTTGTCAATTGTTTTATGAAATGGAAACAATAAACGAGTTTGTGGCCCACTAGGTAACAAATGACCTTTACCCTCCTTGGATATCAGTGAAGAGCCGCTTATGAGATAGGAATCCTAATTGATGTGGAAAGAATTTCAACCTCTAAGATTTAGTTTAAAAAAACTTTGTATTAGGAATCCTATATATCCGTATAGGATTCCTAATACAAAGTTTTTTTCGTATCTGTCTATAGCAGTGGCCATTTATCATCAGGCTCGCTACACATTCGTATAAAAATCTATACAAATAAATTAAATTGAAGTGACTAACACCTTTTCACTCAATGCATATGAAAGAATACCTATCGAATAGGTATCGTACCTATAACGAAAATGCAATTAAAAAATTGTGTCTGTCTGTCTGTTTGGCTAGGGTAATCTTCTAAACGACTGGACCGATTTTGGTAGAAATTTCATATTTCATTTCAAGATAGCTGAAGGTCTAAGGCGTAACATAGGCTACTTTAATTTTGGAAAAAGCATTAGCGTGCGTGTCACGTGCTTGCGGCCGCAGTCGCGGGAGAGCGGGGTGTTACCTATATTTAGATATGTATTCGTATTTACTTTTATAACGCGGGTGAAACCGCAGGAATCAGGTAGTATAAAAATATATGTGATTCTGTAATGTATTCCTTTCAAAAGTCCTACGCATTATATCTGCTCCGTTGATTTTGTTGGAATCCTGTTACCTCCTCTTAACGATCAATCATTGTGTCAGTACGCAATCGATCTTATACTCGTAAAGGTTCATTGCTGAATCGGAATCTTAAAATCGTGTATTAGGTAATGTGCTACTGTCCTCATGCTATTACTGTCCTAGTGTATACAGGTTACCTTTCAGAGTGAGGGAGTTAGGCCATATCTACCAGTCTGAATGGATTGATAAATTTTATCCACCTCTGAGTAGTATTTATTTATATATCAGCCTATTAGATGTCCTCACGATATTTTCTTTCACTCTGGATGGTAATCATTAATTATTAATAACAAACATCCGTGGAATGTAATGCCAGACTTCAATTAATCACTCCCTCTCTTATGGATGGATGGATGTTGTAAGGGACGGATAAGGGAAAAAATTACATTTCGGTGGGTATCCAATAGGACATGATTACCAAAGATTTAAACCATGGACAAATATTTAAAATCCAAATTTACTACTAATAGACCCACAGACATATCAAAATATACGAATATGTATGAGACTAACACTGCGCTTTTTACTTAGTGCTGTATCTTTATCGATTAAAAGTAAGTGAACTCCCTTGTTTGTTCAACACTAGGTGGACATTTCAGTATTAATAACTTCCCTTAAGTGTGTTTTCCCATCAATCAAAGGGTATGGCATCCACTGCTCCTGGATATGACGTGGCATCCATTGGACCTCATTATTCATTCATTGTTTTATCAAAGTACTGCTGTCACCATTAATCTTTCACAAAGACATGTTATAGAACAAAGGTTTAACAGATAATATTCAAGCATAAAGGGATTTTTGAAGTTTCTGCGGTTTTAAATGGACTTCTATGAATACGTGATTATTTTTACTTTTAATATGCAATTATGTATTTGTATAAGTTTCTGTATCTGTGTAAAAAGCCTATGTCACTTATTTCAGCATCCAAAAACATTTATAAAAAGACCTTTTTTTAATAAATTTCACGTCGTTTTATTTTAAGCAAAAGAAGAGCAAAGCAAGCAAGCACAAAGTTTTTTTTTTCAAACGGCATTAAGCGCTTTCCTTAATTTATTATCTATACTTATTTATTATTAGTTTGTTTATTTATTTAATACGCACTCAGTACGATAGGTAAGATAATCCACGCACATGAGGTCGCGGGCAATATCTTATAGTAAATAAGGCCAATTGGTACTTCCCGACCTCAATAGGATAAAGTTAAACTCATCAAAAGTCCCGAAAGTCAAATGCTTATTAAATGACCATTATCATTTATAATAGGAAACGTTTGAGCAAAGTTCTCAAATCTTTTTGCAAATTGAAAGTCTTTGAAAGTTCACTCATCAATCACAGGCAAAGTTGATTACGTCCCACGCGAGGTGTCTTTTTTGAATTACTTTTATATTAATTTTAGTGTAAGAAACAGTTTATCATTATTTAAGTTATATATAAAAGCGGACATAGCCGAGTAACTTAAGTTAAGCAACGTTAAACGTGATTGCTAGATGGATGGGTGACCGCCAGTGGCAAAATTTCTTGCGCGTTGTCGTGCTACGGTGAGTACGTTAAATCTTCGGCCTAGGCAGTTATCAGTGTCATGCCAGGCGCAGTGACTATTTCAAAAACCCTCATTAAGCGAGGACTATTGTCTGGAAGTAAAGTTCAAAAGGGCTATGGATATCTGCCTGGAATTTAAAGTACCGGACTAACCGTTAGTTTATACCAAGTTTATACCACTATTAAAACAAAACACAATATAAAATGTCAACCGCAGATCTATTTGATTTCTTCATCTATTTTTGAAAAAGACACATATTTATTAACTTGCTGTAAATGATACCTACTTTACTATTTCCTACATTAATCAAATTATTAAATTTACATTAATTACCAGCCATTTTGTTGGCCATAACTAGACGATTGTCTCTCACGTTTGATTCCATAAACACTTTTTGTTACAGTACTTCAGATTAATACTATACTTTTTATACAAATTAATTATTCTTTTCATTAAAAAATACCAGTGATAGGTAAACGAACTTCCATTAATTCTAAGCTTTCTTTGTCGCAAATTAATACGTCTAGACTCCCACTGTATGCTCAGTACCGCTTTACGAGTTCATAAAACATTGAGGATTATGATAAAACGGGATTATGATTAGACAAATATTAGAAACTAGATAATCCCCGAGGTTTCGCCCACGTTAAAAAAGTAAAAAGTAATACTGAACACAGGCAACATTCCGCGCTCCCGCGAAGGAGCACGCATGCGCGTGGCGCGCTTATGCTTTTTCGAAAACTAAAGTAGCATATGTTACACCTTAGACCTTCAGCTATCTGCTAGTGAAAATCCCGTCAAAAACGGTCCAGTCGTTTAGAAGATTAGCTCAGCCAAACAGACAGAAAGACAGACAGGCAAAAATTGTTTAAATTGCATTTTCTTTATAGGTAGGTATCATCTATACTTTTATATACAATGCGTAAAAATGTTATTTTGAAATCACAAACAGACACTTTAATTTTATTTATTTGTATATATATTATAGATACTATGATTATGAAGCAATTTAGTGATGTTTGCATAAAGTTGGAAGCAAGCAATAGCATAGGAGTTTACTTACTGGAGCACTACTCCAAACTATGCTAAGTAACTTAAGGCATCAGTTCGATAAGTTATATCTTGAGGCTATACGCGCTGTTTCGAGCTTGTTGGCACGTTTAACCCCGTATCGTTAGCCGAGTCGTTACATTTTATTTGCCGTATGAATGGTTAAAAATTACGACACGAGTTGGCAACTAACCCGTACCTACATTACAACACGACGCTATCTACACTCATAGCCACACAGAAGATTTTTTCCTGTGTTGTGAGCACACAAAGACAAATCCAGAAACACCCAGGTGAAGGTGGTAGAACTCCATGTAGTTCGACTCCGGCGGCACCACCGCCACACCTATTTCTGCCTTATAATGGCAGTGTCAAGCACTGCTGTGTTCTGGCTTGAAGGGTGTGGTCAGGGAGACAGACTTATCCGAGGCGTTCCATCTCAGTCCTCAGGGGTAGCAACGCATCTGTGGTCAACCCCAGGTATGACCGTGAACATATCTGGGGTTGATTACAAATGTCCATGGGCGGCCGTGGCCACTTACCATCAGGTGGACTGCAAGCTCGTTTGCTACTCCCATGTTATAAAAAAAAAAACTCAGTATCTATAGTTCCCTTAGTAGCGACCACACCTAGTTGAAAGAAAAAGTAGGTACAGAGTTCCCCAACAAATACGGTTGGAATAAACAAACGACCTGGTTACATTATGACCTACGACCGGGCCTATCTAAGTGTGGCCTATATTTACGTAGTAAAACGTAAAAAATCTATCATGCTAAAAGTAAAATTGTAAGAAATAAAAACTTAAAAAATTCGTTGCTATTTTTTGTGTTAACTGAGAAATCCTTCCGTTTCCAGATTCACCTAATAACTGCTTTAACTGCCACAACTATTCTGCTTCGTATCTCATTGTTTAAGAAAACTTTTAACGAACTGCGCTGTAACAAGGAAACAACGTTTTAAAGTATGATAATTATAAATCTTACAATAATTCTCGTGCACGGAAAACAACCTTTAAATGTTTAAATGCATCTAGGATTATTGAGAGTTGACTTAATACAAAAAATGAGTAAAAGATATGTCTTTTTTCTTAAGAAAACAGCTATTTAATTTTTGAATTCCCTACTATTGATTTAGTTTGAGAATGAAGTCCCATTTATATCTATGGACATTATTTATACCTGCCGTAATCGTCAAAATGTCATACCTACTTATAAACAATATGATTTCGCTCAGAGGAATGACATTAAACGTTGGGGAAGAAACACCCCTGAGTGGTTCTTCATGATTAAGTACCAGGTAGACCAAGAGCACAAGGAGACAGGAGGCAATCGTTGGACCGAGAAAAGACCGGTTGAAGTGGTGACAAATCACTGAGGAACATGACCAGTAGCGAATCTCAATAGAATAGAATAGAATCTCACAGATGATGGATGAGTGCTAGCACATTTTTAATAGGTCCTATAGATATTTTGGAAAAATCTAGAATTATTACATAATAAAGAATTGGTATACGTTACCTTCACAAATTCAAAAACCTAAGTCAAATGGGCATTTGTCATACATTCTTATCGCTCTCATTTATATTGAAATTGTGATTGAATGACATAATAATATGATAAAATACGCAGTGGCCAACAATTTGAAAAAGAAAAAGTATATCTCATGCATAACGCATAAATGGCTATCTCAAAATGGCGCTTTCAATGTAACATGTTGACGCCATTTTAAATTTCCTAGCAATAAATTTCGAATGCAGCTCCGTTTCAAACAAACAGATATTTATTTGCAGTGTAGTGTCAATTGGTCACGTTCGAAATTTATCTCTTTTCACGGTTGTTTATGGCGTGTGTGAAACGCTTTTGGTACAACGATTATAGAATGTTTCCCTCGGATTCGATTCGATTCGGTTGTTTACTGTGTAATTAATGTAACTAACGAAAACATGAACTTTGAAAGAAACATGAAAAGGGACAGTGTTTATACTTTTATAAAAGTATTTGGTGACCGGAATAAGGGTAAAAAGACCCCGTTACTCTGATAAAATTGCGTTAGAATATATATCGTATATATATATATCACGTACAATCACGTACAACTTACCAATTTCAAGAAAAAATAACAATAAACTTATCTTACGGTATTTCTAAAGTTTATAAAATCGAAGGGAAACGATAGTATACATTTTAACGATACTAGGTCTGGTAATATAACATAGTTTCCTAGTCTAAAAATACAAAAAAGGTAGTGATTCACTTGATTTTCAAGCATTTTTCATACTTAAGTGTAAGTTCGCTGGCAAACAATGGTATCATGTATCTATGGGGATCATAACAAAATACGACTATAGGAAAATAGTCAAACGCCGGTCTACGTCGGACATTACGTGTCAAGCGCATGTAACATGTTCAAAACCAATCTGTTTTAAAAGAGAAGGCTAGTCAGTAACTCATGGTGGAGCACCATTGTAACGTAATTTTTAGAATTGAATTTTTTTTAGTATCGAATTCAACGTTCATAATCATAACGTTCACGCATTCACGTATTTGTAGTGATGAAGGAGACTCGGTCTTTTAAATGTTATTGTAAAGACTCAAGTCTTAAGTCTAAAATAATATAAGACCGAAAACTAAATCTAGGTCTTTTAAGGGGTAGCTATCTTTCAGGGACTACTGCAATCGGCTCTCGATTGGTATAGCTAATTCTACAAAGATTAAATGGAAACGCGTCATGTCTCTACCTTAGGTGTCACAAAAAATCGGACTAGACGTATTGCTCACTTCAATTCACATAGCAAAGAAAATAATCTGAAGTCTGATTTGAATAGTTTGAAATCTTCATGAAGCATTTTGTTCGCTTCTTGTAGAAACATCTGTGGCGTATATCGCAAATATCCTTTTAATTGGTAACATTTTTCCATTGGCGAATGACACGTTTGAGCTGTCCATTTATTAGCTACTTCCGTTACAAACATTTTTCAAACATACAAAAAAATAATGCCGTTACGATAGACAAAAAGACAAACCAATCAATTCGCTACAAATCGTTAGGAGCGTCAGTTCTCACAGAAAAAGCTTAAATTAAGTAAATGTACGCTTAAATCAGTGAGTAAGTAATCAAGAATTCCTGTTAATTATCGTTTTCATTGGCGTGGAACGGTTCGATTACATTATTTGTGTCTACGGAAGCTTGATGTTTTAATATTTGGACTTACAGGCGTTAATTAAGCTCTTTTATAAGGCACAATTATTTCTTGTAACGTTGCATATTATTATAATCACGCTCGAATGAGCGCGGCGGTGATTATAAGATTTACAGTGTTTGTGAATGTGTAAAAATATGTATTACTGTTTATTTTCTATTTCCGCAATCATTTTTATATTAAGTTCAACGTGAAAAGCCATAGGCAAAAATACGATTCAAATATTGTAGAACCGCGCAATACGTCAGAAAAGGTCCAAATAATATCCGCTTCAAACAAAGTTTAAGTCTAAACTTCCATAACAAAGATTATTTGTATTAGTTAAGTTGCGTTTAGGTCTAGTTAGGCTTTGCTAGACAAAGACCGTTCCGTGGCAGACATAATAGAAAAATCATAGTTTTTCTACAATTTTAAGACCACTGCCACCTAAAAAATGTCTGTAAATATATAAAAAATACCTTAAAACTTGTTTGTGATAAAAATCTAATTCCATTTTGTGAAAGGTACTTATTTCAAAAGCTTTGTTGAAGAAATTTAGGACAAAATAATGACATGTTATTTTCTTTTCAACCGCCGTCACACCAAAGTAATAGCTGGACCTTAGAGTATTAAAATGTGAAGATGCCATAAAATATAATAATATCTTTGTTACTTTAATATTGAGGAGATAATTTATAGTCATTTTATTTCGATGTTTACAATTTTAGCGTTATTTTTTTGTTAACATGGTAGCTAAAATGATTGAATTGATAGTTTTTTATTGATAGAGTTTAAAACAAGTCTATTAGCTTTGATCTGCATATGTATTATAAGTACTTGTTATTGCTATCCCTTTCACTGAGAGGAGACCCGTGCCCAGCAGTGGGACAATAATGGGTTGATGATGATGATGTTACTGCTATAATCAGGATAAAACTAATATTCTAAGAGCAGGAAAGCTACGAAATTTATAAAGTTTACTTTTATGTAATGTAATCCCACTGCTACTAGGAATCATCTGGAACCACGGCCAATATTTCGTTGTATGTTTATCACATATCTACATTTTTCACGTTTATCACATATATTATTCGTAAACAGGTTTAACAGGTTTTAGTTGCAATTTGTTCTAACTATTTAACCATAATTTTGATATAATATCCTAAAACATTTACTTGTGTATAAGAAGCACATGAAAACGTAAGTAGTGGTTCCCAGTAGTTATTAGCGTACGTTACGATTCAAGTACCAGGCGCACATAACGAAATGAGGGTCGGCATAGCCGCGAGCGGGCCAATCAGAGTTATTAAAGGCTGGCCGTAGTCCGCCAGATCTCATCTTATCTCCGGGGATTATTGTAGCTTGCCAGCCGAGATGTAATAAAACATAATGAAAATCTTACCCAGCTTGAAAGCCCGGAACGACGCTTAAAGACGAGAACAGAAGTTAGATGTAATGTAATATTTGTAAAGCTGGAAATCTTAGCATTATTCCGTATTACGCATTCCATTCCTGCTTAATTTAATACTGTTTAAAGCTTAGTAAATTATGTTTTGGAGTTAAGGATAAATTAAATGCAAGTAGGCTTGACCTAAACAGTAAATATTTTTTGCAAAATATGTCAATTTCTGTCTTGGCTTAACTTTTTTTGATTCGAATTCCGATTTAATTTCGAATCAAACCGGATCGGCTTATGAATTATATTTAAAAGAATATTTGCATCAATATAATATTGCATATGTTTGTTGCGTGTTTGTTGACATCGTTTTAAATAGGTTGGTGTCACTGATCTATGAGTGCTTTAAATGGCCTACATAAAAATGTGCTACATACAAGATAGTATTTTTTCACACAAACGAGTTTTACGGTATAAAATTACCGGTATTTATTCTGCCATCGCCCGCATTGACATACACACATCATTGCAATGGTAATTACGAAATGCCAAAGTCGTAAAAATGTTGAATGTCTAGCCTCTTTATTTATATCGCATACTTCAGTATAATTCAGAACACAGGGAACCCCAGTGTGGGACTAGGAATGTAGAAAGCGTCATTTTATTATATATAGATTCTCAGTACGCAGACATTATTTAAAAAAAAATTAAAGAAATTCAACTATTTCTTCAATATTAAATCCTGTAAGAAACCATCGAGGAACTGTTCGACCTAGTGCCAACATCACCTTTCTTCCACCACATCACTCATCGATGGATGAAGATCCATCCTCATCAATTGGAATCATTGCGGACCTCCACGGTTCGATTTACGCGATCCTTGCTGCCTCGAACGTGTTAAATGTGAAATAAGCTTCCTCCTGTGGCATTCAAGGAGCGCTATGACGTGATTTTCTTCAAGAAAGGTGCAAAAAGAGCTTTCCTACAAAGCCGGCGAAACATTGGCGACTCCTCTGGTGTTGCAAATGTCCATAGGCGACGGTGACTACTTTCCATTAGGCGATTAATTATATTAAAAAAATCGAATATATCTATTTCAGTAGTACATAATATGATACCTATTATGTCCATTTACACTCACAATCAAGTGCTAATTTTGCCAGTTTGCTAACTTTTTATTAAAGTAAATCGTTGACAAAACAGTGTACCCGAATTTAAAATATCCGTTAAGCCATAAAACTAGTTTAAATTAAAAATAAACTGCAATTACGAGCAGAAAGAAATTTTCAAAAACATTAATTAGCACGAGCAACTTCACTTTAATTTTAACTTTCACCTAAAGTATTTTACGACGTTATTTTTAAAGGTTAAAAAGGATGCTGAATCAACAATTAGGGCTGTCAACCAATTAGTGTTACGATCTGAAATACTAATTTAGTCACTTGAGTCGACACGTGAGAGACGAAATAAAATGGAGCGTCTGAGATAAAGGGGCGTTAATTGCCTTGTCTTTGTGTGGGTTTAGGGTTGCCAGCTCGTCAAACCTGATAGCCGGATGGGGTTTAGCCGGACATTTGAATAAAAAGGCCGGACACCTTATTAAGCATTCGGTGTCTTAGTATTAATACGACATACGACAAAAATTACGTATGACGTGACGTATATGACCTTTTATAAATCGATGAACGCCGGCTGCACGCACGAAAAAGCATGACTCATTCGTTACATTCCACCTGGACCAAGCGATTTAGAGACACGATCGGCTTAAGCGATTGGCTTGTGACGCATCTAGCTCTTTTCAACGTTTGCAAATTTTCATCAATGTACTAGTATTCTTAAGACGTTATTACGTAAAATTATCGTAGATCGACTTTGACAACAATAACAACCAATTTTTGAAAATTTTAAATGACTTGCGAGAACGAATTTAAAAAGCTTAGGCGAATCCGGATTTTTCCGGACGCCTGCCAACCCTATGTGAGTTCGACGGCTCTCGTTACTGACTCAGCCAAGATACTCGTACTTCTAGACAATACTATTTTATAATGTCATTGTTCGATGTACATTGTTATAACTTGCGTAGGGTCAGCGATGCGTTCTATATTAAATACGTCTACGTTGCTCTTTATTTTATTTTAAGTGATAGAGTCTGGTTTCTTCGAGAGTTTGGGAATAAAGTTGTTAATGTGTCTTTGTTGAGTGTAGATTAAATAAAGAGGATTTTATATAATCTACCTAATTGTTTTCAATGTACAAGTATAGTTTTAAGATCTTTATATTGAAATTCTTTTAGTCTTGGACTTGGTGGAGGCCTTGGACTACACGCTAAAACTTGTTTATCTTTATTCTTGACATTCTATGAAATGTCTAATTTATCTCTAATTTCTTAGTAAAATTTCCCTGGTAATATCTGTAATCTGTGTTTTTGTCGGATATCGCTTCTGTTTTAGTCTACTGGGCTCAAGGTCTGCTCTAGCCGTGAGGAGGGATGAAATAAATGAGATTATGTAAAAAGGATTACAATCTAATTAAGATTCGACATTCCCATTAGGACCATCATATCTATTTTAGCGTGAAGTAGTTCTTGAGTTGCCTTGAAAGGGTTACGATCGATGGACATCTTAGTCCTTAATAGTAGCAACTCATCTGTGACTGACTTCAGATAAAAGCACAGTTAAAAGCTTCATTTTATATGAAGTTACTTAAAGTTCAATATCCACGGGCGAGAGTGATCACTTACCATCAGGTGGACTGCATGCTCATTTGCTGTAAAATGGTTCATATGAATTTAGATAAATGTTCGTTTTAGTCAATCCCAACTGTCTCTAGTACCACTTATGTCAATGATCATGTATAAGCGCGTGGGCAGTGAATTCCGTCTCGGCCGTTAATTACAGCCGAGGCGTTTTCGTTTTGTGATCCAAACTCGTAACAATGCCTTGACACTTGCGGTTTCACACCGCGTGCCTTCTTATAAAGAGACTGTATAGATCGAATCCCGTTTTACTTGCGGTTACCGCAAGCGCTTGCTTGCTATAGAATGAGTTCTGAAAGGTCCCTTTTTGTACTGGTACATAAAATAAATAAGTAACTATAACTGTCTTTATAAATACGAAGAAACCTATGTATTTCTACTCTTATGTCATTTTTAAGGTTAGGTATTATCTATAGGAAACACACGTAGGTTAGTTATTTGAGTACATTATGATCTACAGATTTACATACTTATGGGTTCAATCGAGTTCGATGAGAAATCTCTAGTAGTTAAAATTTTATGCTTGCCTTTATAACTAGGAAACATTTAGGTATCAGTTGCGGTTATTAAAATTGATTGAAGTTAATACATTTTACCATTGACTATTAAACAGTGCCTTCTATCAATCCATATTGCAGAAGGTGGTAAACTTAGATCCAAGTCTTTTTCATAACGAGATACCAGACCATCAATCAGACAAAAATAGGGTAAAATCAATGGGTAAAATACAGTAACAAAAGATAATATCAATTTATTATTGGAGTGTTGTTATACGTGACATGTTATCACTCACACAGATGCAACAGCATCAATGGTGTGTATGTGTGTGGAATGCGGGTCTCCGCAACTCGGGTGCTAATTACAGCAGGCGTCTTTGTTTTTGTAATACAAACTTGGATCAGTACCTTGGCAGCTTCACACTATGTTTATGTAACTTAACAAGAATGAGGCTGATGACCTGGTATAATGACATACTGGTCTGTAGGTAGTGGACGTACAGTAGTCTCAGGTTCAAACGTTGACAAGAAATTATATGTTTATAAAAAGTTTGTACTGTAGTGGCAATTTTTAATATAAAGCGGTAACCGTGATCGTGAACCGTGACCGTGAACGAAATAGGTCCCGGGTTCGATTCCCGACCGATAGATATATGGGTGATGAAATGAAATTCTGTTCTGGTTTGGTTTTAATGGTAAGTGGTCACTGCCGCCCATGGACCTCTGTAGTAAATCCCCGGTAATATCACAGTCCTACTGAGAACTAAGTTGGAACGCCACGGATAAGTACCTATGTCTCGCTAACCATACCCTTCAAACCAGAACACAGCAGCGCTACAGTACTGTTATAAGGCAAATATAGGTGTGCCGTCGGAGTCGAACCCCAAAGGGTTCTATCACCTTTGATAAATGCATGCGGGATTCAAACTTAGTCCTATAAACGCTAAAATACGACATGTTAAAAAGGTACTCGTAGCGATAGAGAGGAAATAAGATTTTTGTTATGACAACATCATTGCTAGAGATGAAAATGTTATGATGACATTGGATCACATGTTCTGATGTCAATGGGAAACAATGAGAAACTCAACCGCATTATGCAAACGGTTGAGTGGAGCGAAATTCATTTTAATTATAAGCAGTAAGTCGGACTATTATCAATTTTCCTATCAATGTTCAAATATTTAAAATGTGGCAAAATCCTTAGTAGTTCACCTTCAAATTTACAACTGCCATTATTATATCTATCTTGATATTAGCAATGTTAACTGATGTTCTCGTATGGACGATGTGATAAGGGAGACATATTTATCTCTGTAGGTAGGGTAACAACGCAACCGTGTTCAACCTTAAGTAAGATTTTAGTCTTAACTGGAGGTCATTGCAGCTGGCCATGGTTATGACTAATTACCATCAGGTTTGAAGGTGATAGAACCCCATGTAATTCGACTCCGGCAGCACCACCGCCACACCTATTTCTACCTTATAACGGTAGTGTTAAGTACTGCTGTGTTCTGGCTTGAAGGGCGTGGTCAGGGAGATTGATTTATCCGAGGCGTTACATCTCAGTCATTAGGGGTAACAACGCATCTGTGGTCAACCCCAGGTATGACCGTGGTCATATCTGGGGTTGATTACAAATGTCCATGGGCGGAAGTGGTCGCTTACCAACAGGTGGACTGCAAGCTCGTTTGCTATTAACATGTTATAAAACAGAAAAAAAAACCATTAGGTGGACAGTATGCTCGTTTGCTTGTTTCTTCTTCATTCTTAGTACCAACAAATATCAATCTTTATCAAGTTATACATATTTCTACGCTCTGTAAGTCTGGTGTTGAAACCGTTTCTGGGCAGATGCGGCCGCCCACAGTCGTTTCAACTTGCTAATTTTCTTAACTATGCCGATTACTCAACAGCTGTGACAGCGGATATTCGTATTGAGGCTATGTTACTGTGGCTCGTTCCTTTGTTGTAATGATGTATAGTTTCAATTGTTTAACACACGTTTAAAAACAACTTAAAATATTTATATATTGTAGCGATAGTTAGCTGATAAGTAGATTTACAAATAATAGTAATTTACAACGGTGGCCAAGTACAGTTGTTAAGCAAGATTCAGACAAACAATTAGGAAGGAAGGGTTCCGCTCGTTTTAAAATTACTGTAAGTATATATTTTTTATTTTTATGGTCGAAGTAGCAATCAAGCTTGCAGTCAACCTGATAGTAAGTGGCCACTGCCGCGAATTGAAATCTGTAATCAACTGCAGATAAGATCAAAGTTCTACCTGAGGTTGACAGATGCGTTGCTACCCCTGAGGACGGAGTTGGAACGCCTCTGAA
>DWPV01004405.1:0-13669 GCA_018251915.1 Urbanus proteus proteus
ACTGACAAGAAACCACGCTAGTTTTGTGTAAGTGTGTGCGTATAAATACATGAAAGTAGCGTAGTTTTTTGGCTTCAGTCAAATACAAGGCGGTGAGTAGTCTACCTATTTTATTTATATAGGTATAGAAGTAGCAAACAGCCATATACTTGGGTACGACGTTGTAACGTCGGTAAGGTCTTCATATATTTATGTAGATACGAATTAAATTTCCAAGTTACTTTCGAATGGTTTCCAGATATTTGTTTCATGTCTTGTAATTTATTGCTATACCTACCATAAATAATTTTACCACAGATCACGAAACATCACATCTACCATAGCCAATCTACAACCCTGCGGCTATGTACAGGGTTGCTACATATGACTTCAGAAATTGGTTTCATTTTAGTTCTATTTGAAAATAATTTGTACAAAACTACAACCATTGAAACCATTTAGAGTTTTAGACGATAATTTCGTTAAGAATGTTCTCTATAAATATTTTTGATGTTTTTTTTTTATTTGAGCATCATAGTTTCAATGAAATCTTACATAGCATAATGTGTTTAACGTTTATAAAGTCATAGTTATTATAGTTTTGCTTACTTTATTACAGCTGTATACAAGTTTATCTGGTTTAGTTATAGCGACGTTTTGTCTTCGCCTCGGGACATCGTCTGTAATTTACCTGTGGGGACGCTGTGATTATTTCACATGAGATTAACTTCAGTAACCTATAGGACTACTTAACATAAGATGGAATGAATCAACCAGTTTCCTATTTCTACATTATTTAGATCAGTTTATATTAGTTGGACTGGCGATCCTATAGCGTTTTTCTACAAAAATCTACGTCTAAACAGAGAATTCTTTGTCAAACCAACCCTGCATCTCCGAAGCATCGGTATCGCACATCGTGACCGTGCCGTACGACAATTACGAATTAACCCATCAATCAATTGCAATATGGGATTCGTAATACGCCCACCTGCGTCCATCCGGTATTACCCGTAATGACAGGCAATCAGTAGCGGTCAATAGTTCACCGTATGAAGGTGCACTGTGGAATAGATAATATTGCCACTTACAATGTCTCGAGTCTATGTTTAACGTGGAAGAAATATTTGAAAGTATGAGTGCTGAAATATTTAGCCTGAATGTAAGTTATTTTGCTTTGAATGGTGCCGATGAGACCACAATTGGGATTATTACTCAACAAATGTCATGAAGTAAAAATAATGAAGTTGCATGGTATCAAAAAAAACCATACCAAAGAAGGAACGGAAACGTTTAATAACATTTCATTTTCATTACTTGCAATAAAAACTAAATAAATCTGCGGATTATTTCTTAGGCAGCAATGAAAATACTCTTAAAACATAATCTTAGTGGTACATTAATGCATATCTTACGTGAAAGTTTTCAAAATGTAAACAAAATAATAATAGGGCAACATTTAATTTCCTACGACTCATCAATCTCTCGCCACACATCCAAAGCTCTGCGGTAGGCACTACGATTCGAATAACAAATTTCAAAGCAAATCCAAAAGTATCTTCAGTTGCTACTCTGTTTTCATTTCGCAACCCATCCCAACAGGCACAGGGCTATAACTTTCAGAAAATCAAATCCGAGAAATGAAAACAAAATGAGTAACTGCATCAGATTGCTTTTATAAAGTCAAAAATAGCTGAAAAAACAAAAGAGCTTTTAAGCGGATCCTTTAAACAACCACGGTGATGATACAAAGAACTGAAATATAACGTTTTATTGAACAGTCCGTCGGTATTTGTTAGTATTAAGCTTTGATTTGTTTTAAGACTCGACAGTTTTTCTCTACATGTATTTACAATATGAAGTTAATATTCTTAAAACTATCTTGTATAATTTTTAATCATTGTATATTTAAAAATAAAAGTTTTCAATGTAAAAAACTTCTGAAACTTTACCAAATGCTATCAATTTTCGAGAATATTGATTACGGGGTATAACAGATATAAATATATATCAAAGACAACCATATTATTAAATAAAATATTAAATATTTTCGACAGTTTTGACCGAAAGTAAAGCACAACCTCTCTAAGGTGTATAGTATGTTTGATACATTATGTAGTTATTACTATGTAACACATAGTACACATGTACATAGTAAAATGTATCAATTCCGCGATAATAAAAGTTTAAAATCATATATTATGTACGTAGTTAAACATGATAACTTGAGAGTCATTAGCACTAACTACTAAGTAATAATAAAAATTATTGAGTCCATATTTTTTATTTATTATACCGCTACATAAATTTAATATAGTGATATAATTAGGCTGTCACAGAATGCCTTCAACTCATCTTTGCGTTGCGAATGTTGCAATACATTTAACCCTCCTTAGGCTGTAAATTGACACATTTGCGCATAGTTCATAGTTTCGACCATCGTACATCGTAATACGTATCCTAATACTGTGGTCATTGAGTCCGTACGGTCGTTTAGACAGCAAACTATCATTAGAGTTCAAAGCCTCTGCCAATTAGGCACTGACTGTACATTTTCACTGAAAATAACAGCCGCTATTGTGTAGTTATTAGAGTGCAAAGTTGTAGTAATTTGTCTAATATATCCGGGGGCAGATGCATCACGTACAGTTATGTTATGAATAGTATCTGTAAGTAGCTATGCATCAATTGTATCGGGTCAGTTGGTTTGAAGAGCGATTTTCAATTGGAATGATTGTTAGCGTAACTGGACATTTGCGTTGGATTAAGTCCGATAAAAGTTTTGCATACAGTTTTTTATAGTCGATCTAGCATGATTTGCATTTTTATCTCAGTCTTCAGATTAGAAGAGTTTGCTAGATCGGATTTTTTTTTATTATTTTACCGTTATCTGTCTGAGTGTACCTGTGTTTTAACGTCTTGCCTGCATTATTAGAAATATTTTAGTTGTATTAAGGAATATGTTTAATTGCTGACGCTACTCCGCTTTGTTCTACAATTTAATTTTATGCGATTAGTTTTTAAGACTCAAAGCTATGGGCTAAAGTTGTGGGTATTGTCGGCGTTACTAAAACGTTTATTACATTAAGATTTATTGAAGCTACAAAAGCACTTATATCGATGCAGATATTATATTAAAAGGACTAGTAAAGAAAGCTTATGAATTGTGTCCTTATTTTTATAGTATTTTTAAACGATGCATTTTTGCTCCTAGTTGTGATACACAATGCATTACACACACAATACGCGTTACACATTTAAGGCACTGAATTCTATTTCTTCTCACTATAATGTACTAAGGCCTTAATGTCCTATCATGTTAACAAATGACGTCAACGCAACATTGTGAGAATAGATAAGTATCTTTAATTTAACCATGTATGGGTTTAGCGACATGTGTTCAAGACCAATTGCAAATTAACTCATTAGCATTTTTGTCACGATTTATGAAAAGTCTAGGTGAATGGAATTTCGCTATTTTTTAAGATAAATTCTCTCCGCGTAGTTTATTTATTGACGTTTATTAGAAGTTTAACGAGAGATTTACATAATTAAGGTTTTGGTATCAAGTAATGGTATGAGAGAGGTAAATAAATCAACTTTAATTTGAATTCTAATTAATATTACGTACTAGACCAATATTTTGCTTTTTATGAAATCTAGTTAGAAGTAACTACGAATGAGCACCAAATAGTATCTTGAAGTCCTTGAATTCTGGGACATTTCTGCCCGTAAAGACTAAGTTGACGTCTCGTATAAGCATGTCTGCATTACCGTACCCCGCAAATAAGCAAATGGTAACACTTATTATCCATTAGACAGAAGGACGTTTAATGGAATTGTTATCGTAGACACATTACCAAGGGTTCTGACACCTTTATAAAGTATATTATACCCATTTATACTTAAAATAGTTATTTAATACAAATTATTTTTGTCCCACGAACAACATATTATTACCGGCACGGAATGTCATAACATTTACACATTAATCCCGTATTGATTTGAAGCTTTTATATTTTTCCTTCGACGTTCTGACGCGGCGATGTTTGGCGTTAGGCCAAATTTAGTTCTAGCTTTGCCTTGGTTTCATGTATTATGTATAAATTCGATTATAAATGGAAGATGGCCAATATTGTCAAGCACTGGAAGATAGAGTTTGAGTCATAAAATTCCCAAAATAGGTCATATTTATTGCAATATATAGAAAATTATGTCCCGTTGCTTCTAAAATATTGTGGTGCAAATGTTTTTACTGTCATAGTTTCATTTATAGCTATTTTAAAATAATAAATTGTAGATTCTTTAAAACATTATTTTAAAATATTGTACATTGAATATAATTATGGTATTCTTTTTATATATTACTTTACTGTACCTACCTGTATATTACAGATACATTTTTTCAAGTACAGTATGTAATAAACACTTAAATTAGTTGTAGTCATTAGTGCCGTTGTAATGAATTCTTGAAAATGATTACTGGAAATCCTGTTATTACTTTACAATTACTTAAGATGTTAATGTCAACAACTTTGTTAGTCTTAGAAGATCTTGACACTAAGTTTATTACAAAATAGATTAATAGAGACACATGTTGACTTAATAACGGTACACACTGATATTAAGTTTAAACTTCCGTCAGGTACATACGTACTTCATATTCCAATAGGTGTGCCCTCAATTTGAAATTATTAATTAATTGTTATATGTATGTACATAATACGAAATTGTTTTGGAAAGTTTCATTTAAAAACTGAAATTTCTTGTGTTGCATTTCCAAAATTTCATGATAATGGTATTTCTTAAAAGGTCGCACATGGAGTCATAGTTTAGTATATTTACTACTTATTCTTTCTTATTTTATCTTCATGCTTCTGCAAACAATCTTGCATGTTGGAATATGGGTATAAAGTTTACCCTCGAATTTGAAGTAACTGTTCTTCTCTAAGGACATATTACTTCTGTGGTTTGAACAAAACGTAAACACGCGATTTTTTCGTTTGTTTGTTTGCCTGTACGAATAAGCATTAAAAAAGCCGTGAGTGAATGCATAAGCTCAAATTTATATTTATAATATAAAAGTAAACTCATATTTTTCAGCTTCAAATAATGCTGCGTTTCATTAAATTTGCAGAAAAGTGACTCACGCTTTTCTTTTAAACGTTACAAACAAATTTCTACGTATTCATCTATTTACAAAGCTTACAACACGAAGGACAACGTGTACCTATATAACAATAAATATAGACGAAACGCATTAGTGTGAGTGAGCACAGAAATCCGGCACCTGAAACTATGAATGAATTTCAGTAGCGACCTATTTTTCAGTGGCATTTGTTTGGCGTTAAACGCAGTCGATTCTGGTTGTCGTCGCTAAATGACTGCTGTAAGACTGTTTATTTTTGCGACAACTCCATTAGGACGTAGTCCAGTTACATGCACGTGAATTTCCTCGGACCGCTTGACTGTGATAATGTTTATGAATTTATCCCTATTCTGCTATTGCCCTGGCGTAAAGGCAGGGCAGATCAAACTACCAAGCGGGGCGCCCTTCAAAAAATCATGTAAAGACAATAGAAGAACCAAAAAACGTTTTAACACAGATTAAGTAAATTGTTTTCGTCCAAAATATGACCTTAGGAAAAGACAATACGAATGTAGAAAATGCTTTATTTTAGGGAACATTTAATTGTGTTTTTAATATTCTATATTTATCCAATTTTCGTTTTATAAATTTGGGCACCTATTGCTTTGCCTCAATGCATATTAAATTAAATATTTTTCAAAAGTAGCATGAATTTTCTTAAATGTTAATTTGAAGCAACGTACCTATTATTAGACGTTATTTAAAAAAAAATGACCTTTAAAGTTAGAGCCACTTTAGTAGATGGAGTCTAATATAATGTTGTGTGTATATGTAATAACGTGTAATGTAATGTAACCCGGGTAATACTTTACTGATTGTATTATCAATTTGTCTCAGCATTACTTGTTCTATACAATTTACTATCATTCCGTTAACCGTAACGCACGGTACACCGGACCACAAATCGGACCTAATGTTTGTTTCTAAGCATACGGATACAGTTCTTATTTTAATTGTCTAAAAGACTAGAATATCTTGAATGTTTCTTGTAATAACTAAGTGTATTTTGTGGATGTTTGTACAAAGAGGGCAGCACCGACGCCGCAGGCCGGAATGCAATTGATGTTTATCGATTAGATGCGCCGACGGCGAACTGTTCTCAGTAGTATCTATTGTTTACAATATGTAGGAATAGCTATACATGATACAGAACGGGTCTATATTCCCTTGAGAAACTCCCGTTTCTACTAATCATAGCGGTTAGTCGCTATTGTCCCAAGTATAAACGCACTTGTGAGAAAATTACGCAGTTACGCATAAAGAAGCAGAAAATCTCATAGCCATTACTGCATCACATACTTTTTCGAATTACGCCTTGATTATGGCTGTAAATGAGAATTACCTATGTTCAGTCTTTAACAAAATTATCTGTTATTTTCTAAATTTGGTGCCAGGATATGAAAATGCTTTATTTAATCAGTTTTCTTATTCTATAAGTACAGACTAAACTTAATATTCTGGAATTGGATTGGACCTTCAATAAAAGAGATTACAAAGAGGTATTATTTCTTAAAACAATAAAAACCAACACACGCGACAACAAATAACACGCGCGTAGAGTCTTGCGGAAAAGCTCACATGTATGAGTATGTAGGTTATAAAGTCGGTCGAATAAATTTTCGTACAATTGGCTAATATTTTAAAATAACTGAAATTTAAAAATAACGGTGTTCTAAGCAAGGATTGGAATAAATGTTATTTTTAAATAGACAGATGTTTGTGGCGTTATAAACAACCGAATCGTGCATCATGCATTTTACACATTTTTGTCTGAAAATATACCAGTTACCTACCAGTTATAAATATTTAGGAACCATTACAACGACACGAGAAACGAATAATTGCTAGAATAGATATTTCATCCAGCCGAAAATGGATTTTAAAACATTCCTCTCGACTATTATTTAGTGGTGATTTAAAGTGATTGTAGAGTAGTTTAGCCCGCGGCTTTCAACGTCACGGCAAGATTTATTTGTAATTTCCTTGATTTCGAAAAAATTAACAATTTAAATAGGACTTCATTTATAGCACAGACCCAACAGTTTTTGTACACGAAATAAACCATCGATTCTCGTTTTATTTGTAATGGCTGATATCGTTGACATTACAAAAAGATTTAATAAAATAAAATTATAAAACAATAACATCAAAAAAACTATCGTTTTCGTCGAAACTGTATCGAGATCATAGCGAGGCATCAATCGTAATATTATGTGGACTTTCTGAAAAATTCTTTTGATGCACTATTTAATGTGTAACGGGATGGATGCGCGGTGTCCTCACAATGAATTGCTATTTGTTTTTGCTTTTAAAAATCTAGTAATCACTTTTGTCATGAAAATAATAACTGTCGGGTGCGAGGCGTAAAGAAATGGGCGTCCAGCCAACTAGCGCGACGCTATTTCAACATTACTTTCACGTCCGGTGAAGCTTTGTTTCACACTTGGGAAAAATAAAGTAGGTATTGTTATTGACAGCCGACAGACGTACCGAAGACGTTTGGTGAGCGCTCGGTTTATTCGGCATGCAAATTTATATTTAGCATCGACCTTCTTACGAGCAAAACCAAAGGATCGGCCATCTTTTACGCAGCGGTTAAACTAGACATAGTAAGCAATTGAATATGATTTGAAACTGGCAAGCTCTTTGTACTGACTGTAACAACGCCACTGCGACATCTATTTATGACTTATAACAGTAGAGTTTAGCCGCGTTAGCCTGAGTTAGGCTGTTTATTCTAGAATTCCGCAATTCTGCAACACTTATTTATATTATTTGTAACTTCAATTACACAGAAATATAATGTTCTGAAATGTTTCTTTCTGTATGATTGACACATGTTTGCGTCAGTTATTAACGTACCCTCAGATGGTCTGTTCATTTGGTACTTTAACTTAAAAATCAGTCACGGATTAAACTGTCTTGTCTACAGGTATTCTGTCCCACCATTAGCGAACCGCAGGGCTATTACGGTTTACGACATTTTTACTGGTAATAGAACCTTGTTATTAGAAAGAGTATGAAGCACGCAAAGGAAGTCTCGAACGAACCCGTTTTGCGGCGAACCGCTAAGTAGTGGTGAGACCCTTTGCTAAAGTTGTGCAATTTTGTAACAAGAATACAGACATCAATTCATCACGTAATGAAACCTCGGGGTTTAACTAAATCACGCTCGTATTTGCTTACTATAATCGTGATTGGATACTAAAATCATACACAATACTATTATGAGACGAAAAATAAAATTCAAAATGTAGAGAAAAGTTGCGGTTTGTTAAACTACTACTGCTACTAGTTTAGAGTTTGAAGTCACAAGCCAGCACTTCTAATTTTTCATGATTATGATGCTATTAAAACGATGTTCGTTTACAGCGTAGAAAAACAACAGCACTGAAAATTTTCCTTAATGTTTTTAAAGATGTATGAAGACTAACAATTCATGTTTAGCCTACGTAGTAGACCGTGGCTATAGCCTTTTTAGACTTGCGAAGTAACTATAGCCAAATAAAGCAACAGTAACGGGTTTATGATGTTTAATAAAAAAAATCTTAGTGTAGTATTGACCGTTGGTTAATTCAGTTGTTTCATGACCTATTGTAACAACAAATCACCGTCATAGTCACTGATCCGAAACGAAGAACAAATAATCCCAAGTAGTATCGATTCCGCTTCCGCGAGTTGTATCTGTTTCTTGATGAACCATTGCCACATTAATGGAATCCCTCGCTATTTGTTTTTACAATTGACTTTCTTTGTAATTAGTGCATATATAAAGATAAGAAATATCGAATTAAGTAGAAGTTTTGTAACTAATTGAATTATTTAATATCATATAATTTTAATATTGTTAGGAAAATTAATAACTTTTGCCTTAATGCTTTGTCGCCATTATTAAACCTTCCTTTAACTTGTAGCGTAATAATGTTAAGAACATAACTACGTCAATCATTTGACGTAATACTGTACCCCACATTACTACGTAGTATACATTACTGCGTCATATGTTCAACGATGTCCCTGAGTATCGCACTCCGGTCTACAGATACATTTTTCAGCTATTCAAAACTAAATTTGTTATTGATGTGACATTGGATTCATTCGGGCAAACTTTTCTGTGAGACGCAAGAGCGTCCTCAACTAATTTACACACTGTCACGCGAAACAATTTAGCGTGACGCGCGTGACAAATCCGTAGCCACAATTTTATCCACCATTTATTACTTAAGATTTTCGAATTCGTGCCTTGGAGCGGAGTTTGGAAAAAATCTAGTGGGATGGTGTGTTTGTTGGCTGCGTGCCAATTGGTCCATTTCTTACTATGTAGTCGTTAGAATGATTCTCGGTTCGTATACGTACATTGCTGAATGTTCTTTGAAGCTAGTATTGAGGTTATGTCAAATTTTAATGCACTATGTAAGCATGTACAAACGGATGTGCGGTTTACGCGCTATGAAGCCAGTAATTAATCCAGCTGCTAATAGAACTAAATATATTATTTCAACGAAGACGTAGAACTAGGTGATACCTATGGCACGTACATATGTAGCAATATATATTTTATACATACTGTGATTTATTAATGTAATAAAATTAAAAGATTCGTCAGAAATAGTTTCAATAGGTTTAAATAAGACATTGCCATAATTTACATAGATATAGACATATTACATATATAGACTCGGAAATAAAAAAATCATTAAGCACAGCTATATAATATGAGTACCTACTTCCAAATATTAATTAGTTATTTATATTTTGAACTGTTTTAAATACATATTTACATTTTTTTCTTTTATTTACAGTTCAACTTCGTGGGGAGGATCCTAGGACCCAGAGGTATGACTGCAAAACAGTTGGAACAGGAGACAGGATGCAAAATCATGGTCAGAGGAAAAGGATCCATGAGAGATAAGAAGAAGGTAACGTTACGGTGTTTTCCTTTAAGGCCATTCTGATCCAATCTAACTTAACTAATAGTGCTTATATAGTATTTCATTGCCATACAACGATTAAACCTAGATAATACGAGTATTTGATTGACCTACATAATTATATGAAAAGTTTTCCTTTGATTTGATGACTAAAATGTGATTCATTGTATATGGATTGCAAATAGACCTACAATCAAAGAAATAACTGAAAACTTTGATTTTTTAAAATTAAAATTCGCCATTTTCGTCCTTTCGGCATTAGTATTACTAATCTAACATTAATTGATTTGTTGTTTAACTATTTTACTAATAGAGATAACGCCACTTTTATTTGTTTCTGAGGACTTTTCATTTTATTCTCTATTTACTAAATTATCTTTTTAATCCATTTGCCAGGAAATTTAATAATGGAAATTCAATAAATTTACTACTATTATTTATTGAAGAATCACATCGACATTGTTTCATTATAATATTCATAGTACCTATATCATATCTGCAGTATAGCTCGACAAAGTATGACAAGTTTATTACTTAATAAAATTAAACTGATTTAACCTTAAGATGATGGATTAATAATAAGAATAATCATTATATACTTACCTTTTTTATATTTCCATGCAGCGTCGGTTGGATTACGGTGATTCCATTACAATACCTATTTATGTTCTTCTAATATTTTTTCATATTATTAGCGTAATTTAAAAGCGAGAAACATAAAATCCTATAAAAGCAAAAAAAAAAACCTTTTAATAGAGTACTTAACATACAAACAGTATATCTGTGTCATAATATATATTCTCTGAATATAAAAAAACAGATTTCTGCAAATTATTTTTAAAGATATCGCTATGAATATTAATTTAATTATGCTTACATATACCCTACCTTAGATTATTAATATTTTATCTCAATTAATTTACAGATTTATTAAATGTATTAATGTAGTAATGCAGAATTACAGAAGCTTCTATATTTTGTTACTCGACACCGCTTTTTATTGTCGTCATTTTTTTTTTTAATTTTGTGATTCACGAGATATTTGTGATATACGAGATATATATACAAACATTCCTCTTCATCAATTTCCAGGAGGATGCCAACAGGGGTAAGCCCAACTGGGAGCACTTGGCTGATGACCTCCACGTGCTGTTGACCGTGGAAGACACTGAGAATAGGGCGAAGATCAAGCTCGCCAGAGCCGTGGAAGAGGTTAAACGTCTGCTTGTTCCTGTAAGTAGTCAATACTAATAATATTATTAAAAGTTTTACATGGCACATATTTACAAAAAAAATCTGACTGAGAACACGTGAATAATAGAATCAGTAGTAGAAATTTCTATATTTTTAGTATTTTCATCCGTTTCTTTGTCTTTGAAATTGTTGACCAAAACTGCTGAATTTAATTGAAAGTAAAAACTTGAATGAAACTGAAGGATATAATTACTTTATGTAAAAATACGGATATGTCACAGTTACACTTTTATTTTTTTATATCAGAGGTTTGAAGTCATATTGAAATCGATGACTTGGGCGGAAAAACCAATAAGAAAAAAACACATTTATTAAATGTTACTCATAGAATTAGGTGTTGCATTGTGTATTAAAAACGGACATTGCGTTTAATATTAATCATAAATTCTAAAGGTTAATTCTCTACAATACTGTTACCTGTTATATATTTTACATATATTATATTTTTTGCTATAAAAAATAAAACAAGTAAATCGCAGACATCAATAGCATAGCAATTAACAAAAAAATCCTTATACAAATTAATACAGAAACGATTACAAGTTATGATAATAGTCACAATGACAATATTACGTTATATGTCGGCATGAATGAAAAACTTAAAACATTGTTATAAATAAGAATAATGTTACATGTGATCGATTAAACTTGCAGTTAATTATCCGACCTGTGATATGAATAAACATTAAATTCAATAAATCAGTACTAATGTACGTAATATTTCACAGAACAAGGCTACGTTTAATCTAGAACGCGTGTTTTATTTATTTTGTAAATCACTCGTGCGTATGACTATTAAATCTATCTTCATAAAAAATTCAGAGACTTTTGAAAATTATAAGTAACATGTCATGTCTTAAAATTTATAAACAAATAAATCACTTTACTTATTACTGCTATAAAATTCTGAAAATAGTATTAAGACATATGGGGGTTTGCTATATACTTATTTATAATTATTCGATCAAACAATTGACTACGTATTTTTTTTCGGATCGGGGTAAAATATTTTACAAAGTTGGGTTTATGTGTTAAATGGTTATTATATGTGGTGGAGTTCATGCTTCACCAAGCTCATCCGAAACGACTCTCGTAAGTGAAATGGAATATAAAACTGGACTTAGCTCTGGCACTTGTTTCTTGCTTGTTTTCGTGCTTGATTGTTCATGTGATAGTGAGTAGTAAGTGGCGACTACCACAGTCAAGTCAAAATATAATGCAGAGTTAAGTAAGAATTCTTATCTCTACCTAAGCCCATCCTTAAAACTGGAACACAGCAGTTCGTAACACTGCTGTCGAGGCAGATTATCATCCGCAGATATATGTAGTTTAATTTTTGATCTAGGGGTATTTTTAATATACTCATCCTCAATAATAGTGTAATAAATTAATTCCAAGCCTTTATTTCCATAACAGTGTAGGTTCGTGACAGAATCAGGATATGAACGTCGCCGGAAATCCTTAATAACCGAATTAAATTGAAACAGTTTGATAGAATATGCAAATCTTAATGAATATAAATGTAATTTGATTTAGGTCTAATATTAGATATGCAGTAATGAATTACTCAACACATAAAAGTAGGTACAATATGCATCAATCTCATTTAATAACCTAAAATCTAAAATATGTACCTATAATAATTTTAATACTCCTTTCATTGACTCCTTTATTGTATATGCAGGTAAAAAGCTAAAAACATAACATGTAAGGTTTTTAGATAAGGAAGTTTAGTATGGTAGGTAGGTAAAGTAAAAAAACTTTTTAAACTTTCAACTTCTAATAAAGTGTTTTACTATAAAGATTTTTACACTAATAGACTCACATTTGTATTTTAATATTGTCTGTTTTATGGGCACACGACGGCGATATCATAAACAACTCTAGAAGAACATGACGTTAACCATCTAAACTCATTAAACATGCGTGTTAAAAAGATATTGTATGATGACCATTGTGCCTCATGGGTCGTAGTCGTAGTCCATAAGGTAGTTCTGCTTCCAAAATATTAAACTAATGACACTTACAACGTCCGATACTGCATTAGATTCGCCCTTTGTAACACGTTTTTAGAGGTGATAAGTACAAGTAATAAAATATTTTTTATACAAAACATCTATAACCTACCTCAACTTTCCTGTGTCAACAAATGTTGACATACTTACTTGATGACTCATCACTCATTTTGCTTCGAGTTGTAGTTTATATTGTCAGACTAGCTGAACCCTGCGGTTTCATCCGCGTTTAAAAAGTCAAAAAGAATACATATTTAAACATAGATGTCATCCCGCTGTCCCGCGACGGTGCGCGCATGCGCGTGGAGCGCGCGTTAATGGATTTTTCAAAAATTAAAGTA
>DWPV01004406.1:0-13669 GCA_018251915.1 Urbanus proteus proteus
CATTTTCGTTATAAATATTGTGTATACTTTCATATGCATTGAGTAAAAAATGTTTTGAAATCACAAACAGACACTTCAATTTCATTTATTTGTAAAGATTTAGATACTATATAACGGGTACTCACGATAGGCGGTTTCTTTTTGCCGATACTTCGAAATTACATTTTCGCCGTGACCACTGATATGTATTATATTAATACTAGGATCGCCAAAAATATTTATTATTCGCTTATTTAGGTACTTAAATATATACTACCAAGTTACAATGTAATTAATTATTACTGTATATAAGGATTGTATTACTAAGGTTGTTGTGAAATGCACAACTCATCCGATTTAACGAGATATTATACACCACGCTCGAGCAGCGAGCCAAGTGATTAAGATGAACTACGACGCCATTTTCAACTATTTCTGCTATGAAGGTAATTCAAATGCTTAACAAGATATTTCTCAGATCACGCCCAACCAACTGAATTTATTTATTAGTTATTATTAAACTAAATCAACCATGTTCAATTAATTTCCAGTAAGATTAATGAATGTAATCGTGTTCGTTTTTATTTGTGTGACCACAGTACCTATCCACAATATAGGGAATCCTATAATGGCAATACGATGTTTTGTACTTAATTTGTCCGTAAGTTAAAACATAAATAAAACTTTAATGTCTATGTCTGGAAAGCATACGTCTCCATTCTTCATCCAGTGAATGAAAATGTGAAATTACATAAAGCCAAGATAATATAACTTGTTTAAACGTGATATACGTTAAAAGTACGATACTCTAAACCGCATTTGGACGCAAAAACAGCGCTTGTTATCTCGCTTCATAAAACTTTTTGTTTTAAAGCACAAGTAGATACTAAACAAGTCGTAAAAGTGACATAAACATAAAAAATGCACGTTTCAATTATTCCTGTGAAAGTTCGTAAAACAAATCAATTATTAACGAACTTGTTTTACCAGCGCTAAGTAAAAAGTATTGCGAAGATGTTATTAACGGAATATTAATGGCAATGTAATGTGTAATATTTATGTATGGTAATTGGATTTTCATTTTATGTGGCATTGCTGGGCATCGTTACTTCACAACGTAGAATCATCACGTAGCAAACGAGCATGCAGTCCACCTGATAGTTAGTGGCCACTGCCGCTCATGGACATTTGTAATCAATACCAGATAAGACCAAAGTCCTACCTAATGTTGACCACAGATGCGTTCCTACCCCTGAGTGCTGAGTTAGAATGTCTCGGATAAGTATAACTCCGTTACCACACCTTTCAGACTAAAACACAGCAGTGCTTAACATTGCTGTTATAAGGCAGAAATAGGTGTGGCGCCGCAATCGAACGACACAGAGTTCTACCACCTTTAAATTATTATAAGAATTATAAGAGGAATTATGAGAATTATTGGTGAAATTATTAGAGAAAGGGACACGCTAACGGTCAAATTTTATCAGATATGTAGTTTCAAACTCCCAAAATAATTCAGATAAGTTTTAAAAACTATTACCCAAATACATAATAGTATATATTGACTAACAGTTTTAGTATAGCATAGAAATGAGCATGAAGAATATGAATTTGTTGTAGCCTATCCAATTCCCAAAATATTTTAGGACTAACAGATATTACATTTTTTTTAGTTCTAAATCACTTTTCATATCTAGATGAAGCTGTAGTTCTACCATTCCGCTCAATTACACAATCTTTTTTGAGTTTTCATAGAATTTTTAAAGTTCGTATAGGTATTGTGACTAGTTCTTTACAAGATTAATGATATGGAAGATTTATATTTCGATACTAAATTACAGTTCGTTCGTTCCCAATCTGTTATTGAATCAACACGCGACTTTGCAGATTAATTTTCTTTTGGACAGTTCACTAACTTCGCCGGTGAAGTTTTAGTTACTTTGGCCGTTTATTTTGTTTTTGTGAAACTCACAACTTACATTAGTTAATGTAAGAAAAGCTGAACTGTAATATAACTTTCTATTGTAAAGGTAAAACTGTTTTTGCTTTTGCTGAATTAGTTTTTACTGCAATAAAGGCAAAATAAAGGTGTCAGAAAGTAGTGATTCAAGGACGCATTACTTCCTTGTTAATTTATCTAATAAGCAGTACTGCTTTGTCCCATTTAGAAGTGGTAGGTAAGCCAAGTATCATTTAGGTACTTAACCGAGGAGTTCTATGGCTGCACCATTGCTTCCTCTAATTATGTCTAGTAACAGCATTATCATAGGATATGTTCTAATTTAATATAAATCCTAGGGGTATGGTGCCACACAGAAATTAGAATGATAAGGCGTTTAAGTAACTTACTATTAAGATATATTAGGTACTTAGTATGATCGAATTCATTCTTAGCATCTGAATATACATAGAACAACGCAACTAACATAAACCTTGAGTATCCATATCTCTTGGATACTGGTTCGGATTAAACTGAGATGATATCCGATAGTCGCCATTTAAAGCCTCCATAGCCATTATTTTAATCCTTGTTTTTGTTAATTTTATCAGGATAAAATTTTATAGCACATTAATATCGTAAATAACGTAACGTTAAAATGATCATGCGGTTTTCATATTCATAAAGCCAAAGTTTAAAATAAGAATTAAAATTGGATGCATTCCTACCACAATTCTACGTAGGAATAATCACACAAATATTCCCGTTAAAAACAACATTTACAATACGATTTATTGAATAAAATTTCATATGAATTTTGTTAAAGGTAAATATAGTAAATTATAGGATTTGGTTACTGCGGCAATTTGTTTGGTAATTGGGTCAACCAATTAGAGTAAATTGATACTGGATAGATCATTATCTAACTTCATGGGAAACTAAATTTGATATATCTATACAAATAAATAAAATTAAAGTGTCTGTTTGTGATTTCAAAATAATATTTTTTCATTCAATACATGTTAAAATATACACGACACCTATAATAAAAACGCTATAAAAAAATTGTCTGTCTGTCTGTCTGTGTGTTTGGCTGAGGTGATTTCTAAACGGCTTAACAGATTTTGACGGGACTTTCACTGGAAGATAACTAAAAGTCTAAAGCATCCTATGTTACGCTTTAGACTTTTAGTTAGTAGTTAGGCTATTAGTTATGTTTAAAAGTTTTCCTTTTTATTTTTTTAATGCGGGTGAAACCGCGGGGATCAACTAGTACTTGATAAAATAGAGCATATAATATATGTATCCTTAAACTTAAATATAGAATACCCTACGATTTTGACCCAAAATAACACACGTGTACTAGTCACTCTCCTCTAGTGGCAAGCGTAAACCGGAACATAAAGCGACCCGGTAACGTCGTGAAATAAAAGAGTAATTACCGCCCTTTCAGGAAGGAGCGACCTACAAAGGTTCTAGTGTAAATTGAATTAGGGTGTTAAAGATCTAATGGTGCTGGAGAAAGTGAGTAGGTAAAGTTGGTATGAGACAACATTATTATATATGACTGTCCGTAGGTATGCCTTGTAGGTCTCATTCAACCCTCTTGAAACATAAATCAACGTCTTTTAATATTTTACTTAAAAAAATAAAACCTTTTCTACACTAGCCTCACAGAAGAATTTATTCTGTAAAGCAGGTGCCATGCACACAAACACCCAGAACAGTGTAATCTAAATTCATTATTCAGATGTTTGTCTGGCTGGATCGAACCCGGGACCCACTTCGTGTCAGACCGGTGTGGTAACCGACCAACCACGCTGGCGGCCATCACAAGTAAAACTAGTTTCAACTGATACAAATTAAATGTGTCTACTTCAAATAGCCAATCCGAGTAGCTATCCATCTGACGATAAATAATCAGATGTTCATGATTTGATTTATTTGTAATCAATCCACTACATGGCGTTGCTGCCTCAGAGGACTAAGTTCAAACACCTCATGTTAGCGACTCTGCCTTACCACACCCTCCAATCTAGACCACAGTAGCTTTAACAGTTATAAAGCAGGAATAGACGTGGCAGTACCGCAGTCGAACCACGAAGGCTGCCTTTTAAAGGTACGCGTAAGTCTTAATTAAGGTTAATGTCGAAGTGTATTGCGCGTTTAACAATATAGAGGGCGCGGTGGAGGTTAATGACGTCATCGCAAAAACCGCGATACGGTGCACACGACATTCATTTGTCTCGCTCGTGTTTCCTAATGTTTTTGCTTCGGGCGTACACTTGAGGCCCCAAAAACATATCCGAGTGTTTTTACACTGACTGTAATGATGTCACGTAAGTTGAAGCTATTAGTTCTTGTGGCTGTGAATTTCATTAGTTTTGTGTGATGATTTATCGCGTGATATTTTAGTATAGCTGAAAATAGTTATTATGATTGCATAGAATAGTCTAAAAACTTAACTGAAATATTAACACGAGTGATTCGGATCTAAACATTAACGAAAATCTGTTGAATCTATTGTGTTAGTAAGTAAAAAATTTGCCCATCATATTGAATTCAAATAATAAAATATTATTCAAAATTTTATTGTCAGACCTTCATAAATAGATAGAATTATCGAAATAACAGTTGTATAAAGGTATTTAGCAAAAAATAAACCTTTTAGCGACAAAGTGACAAAATTTAGAAGGGTAAATTTTATTTATAGTTCGAGTGAAGTTTCTCAGAACCGACCTCTTTCTTATCAAATTGTATTCAATTCACTTTGTTCTTTCGCGGAGAGCTCGACCTTACAGTTTTTGTGCCACGCTAAATCCCTTTAATCAGATGAACGGATTCGATTAAAACTTAGGACATTGAAACTAGTTGGACTACCAAGGGGGATATTATGTTCAAAATGATTTCACGAGGGACTCGGAAACTTATTCCGCAGATAAAATAAGTTAATTTAGCATATCGTGAAATATTACTTAGGAACTGGTCGAGGTCGTCACACTTGTGTAAAACGTATTAATCTGAGCTTGGTAAAAACCGAATTGTAATGTTATGTTATGTACAAGTTGAATCGACCGCTAAGCGTGTGTTCAAAGGAACTTCTATGAGACTTTTAAATTGATATAAGACTTAATCATACAGTTTTAGGTTAATCAAGGGACACATTCAAGCTAAAATATTAAGATACGTTATACGTAGTCACAGGAGGCATAATAGATAAACCCAAGAAAAATATAAGAGTAATAAAAATGGCGTCATTTTATTATTTCCAACGTATGGACATCGTAGCCCTAATGACCTATTCTATCTGCTACTGAACAATATGCTGCAATATGAACCTGTGATACAGCACAGGTTTCATCTTTTTACCTGCCACCCATACCTACACATGTCTCCATATCTGTCAATGTTTCCATTGATTTCCGAGATTTACCATAACAAGGGTAGCCAAAATAAACGAATACATTTGTATGACATCGGTTCATTCCATATTCGAAATAGTCCATCGCTTTATATACTCGGACGGAGACAGAACAGTAATATAGATAATTGTATAGGGTACTGGATTTGTGCCAACTTCCGAATCTCCGGGTCGTAAAATTCAACGTCTAGATCCTGCGCTGATAAACTAGGGGAGTGCTCGTCCAAGAATGTTCACGCGTTGAAAACTACCATCGAACTGGCTATCTCAGCTGTCTGCAACTTAATAAATATGGTTTGTTTACCCAATTTACTCGACAGCACTAAATAAGTATTGCAAAGACTAATAATTTTAAATTTTGTGTGGTTGACGCATAGAGATAGTAATTATGTATTTTATTTAAATACAACCTGAATATAAGTAGGTGTGTATGTATAATATTACGGTGTACAGTAATAAATCATTTTGTATTTCAAAATATACCTACTAGCTTGTAATGTGACCCATTTTGTTATGAAATTAATTAGTAATCATTATTCATCACCGTCACGTTATACTTATTTGCGCCGGCGGTGTACAACATGAACAAAACACAATTTGTCGCAGTTACGAGAGCCTCGCGGCCGACGGATGAAAAATTTGCATCATGTAAGCGGATATCCGTTTGAATTACACAAATCCCACCATATCCGGAAATGGAATGATTGCTTTATTGGCGTTGTCCGGGAAACTTTCGACAGATTCGGATTTTTCATCGTTAACCCAGTTTAAACACCACTTGTTTTACGTATTATGTCTTTTTACTAGCGATAAACGATAAAAATATATGTATTTTTCATACAAAATGTTCAAAGATTAACTGAAATTCAAAGGTTTTAAATTGATAAAGAAAAATTTTTAAGCTCACTATTAAAGCATTTTTGTGGGTGTAATAATTTCTTTGTAATTAAAATTATACTACTATTATTTTTTAAATTATAAACTATATAGTTAACGAAGATTGCTAACTTACAGGTCTTTTGAATTAAATGCATTATTTGTTAACTTTGTTTTCATAAACCCATAATTTTGTTCGTAAAAAATGTAGTTCCATTGATTAAATGAATATTCGCCTATCGTTTTTTCATTGCAATATAACAAGACTCTTATGCGCTTAATTTGCATGTGAAAAGGCACAAATATTGAAAAGCAACGAAAACTCACTGACAGATATGAATACACTCGAAATATCTGTCAGTACTTCAGAATATTCGAAGCAATAAATTATTTTTGAAAGTGAAGTTTTAAAATAAAATTGAGTTAATTGCATTTTAAGTTTTTCTTTCAGCGTTATAATCACATTAATAAATTATATGTATTATTATAGTAGGTATATAAAACGTCCTTTTTAATGGACAATGAAAAAAAGCTATATTAACTAACTATTAAGATGAGGGAAAGCTTTCTGGGGTGGCTACCATAAGAACTTTGGTCTCAAGCGGTTAAGTTAATGGTCCGTCCAACAGTTTAAAGTGAAAATATGTAGTATAATAAATATGTAATAATATGCAAAAATAAAAATAAGATTATCAAGTTTATATAAATTAACTTGGCAGGTAACTACCTGCCAAGTTAATTTATATAAACATACCTCACAAAAAATATAGAACGGATTTTTGTTCGTTATTTTAGAATCAATGTATATACATAGAGGTATGTAGGTACAAGTACTGCAAGTTTCTTCGTATCTATTAGAACGTCATAAAGGTAGTATCACATAAATGCATCCAAACTTAACGCACAAAAAGGCCTTGCAAAGCCCGTTAACGTGCTAATAGGTGTTATAATTTATAAGTACTTAGTAGTACTTACTGTCAGTTATATATTCGCAAATGTCTTTGTCGAATGGATGTACAATAGTATATATCTTAACATTTTTATGGCTTTGGTATTTTTTTATCTTATTATTAAATTTAAATTAAATGAGCAAATTATGGAATGTGATTGACATTAAAATAATTTAATTATACATTGTGTGTATATAATGTTTTGTAGTATGTTTGTATACAATTAATTTAAATTTGATGAAATATTAAAATAGTCACTATACAAGTTGTAATTCAGAGCTTTAACTCTGAAATTTTTAGGCACATACATTACAGTCTTAGTTACGCTCTAATTACTAAGGCATAGCATATCAAACTGTCTATGGATAACTAACTACATATATCAGCCTTAACGCACGTTAAGTCCTCTCGGAGCCCATTAACGCGCTAATAGGCGGCGTAACATACTCGTACGTACATTACGTTATGTTACGTTTACGAGTGCCGAGGGATGATGCGAGGGTGTGACCTTCACGGGGAAAATTATGATCTTTTCCTGTAAATAATCCGTGAGGTTTGTTTGAGCAAATATTTATGTTGTTTTACTGAGGCTTGATGCAGATTGCATCATTAGCTAACAAATGTACGTTATGATTCCTATTCCAATTATAATTTTTGTTTGGCTATAATCGGAGATTAAAATAAAATCATTGGTTATAACCCTTGTTATGTCTCTGGGCTTGGGCTTCTCCGCACGAGTGGAGGAAGCCTAGAGTACTTCACCACGCTGCTCCAATTCGTACTAATGGAGAAGGTGTGGGTTCGTGTGCAAATGTTTTCAAACCGCCCATCAGGCCTCCGACGAGGTTTAACGACAGCTATCATAAGTTAACAGCCGGGACCGACGGCTTAATGTACCGTCCGAAGCTCGGAAGCGGGCATGAAATTTTGCCATTAGTTGTAGAACTTTGTAGATCGGTTGGGATAAGATCTCTAGATTCGTTCTTTCAAAATTTCATGGCTTGTCTATTCCTATAACATAAAGAACCCCCACTGCTTTGACAAGCACAGAGTTCCGGGTTCGATTCCTGATGAAACAGAGATGTAAATTATGAAATTATATCTGAATATTGTATCTGGATACTTCAGTTTGTATGTGTGTTATCACATCTGCGTCAGTGAAACTTATTTTGGTCTCTAAATGCAGATATTGTTGTCTATTTACTTATTCATGATCAAACTATTACTTCTACCGGTGAAACCCTTAGAATGAGAAGGGTTGAAAACTTAACATAACTCAGAGAATCTTATGGAGTCTTCAGGCAGACATAAAAACCAAGACATACATGCCTTAAATTAGAAACAGTATGTTTAGTTAAGAGGCTGAAATATATTTCGTTTACTTCAACACATGAGTCTATCGGGTTCGACGAAAACAGGTAAAAGCTATACAGATGGCCCCATAAATACGAACACAAGTTCATTACATTCGAAATTGGTAAAGTTGATTAGGAGGGAATTGCTAAAACACACATACACACACACTGAATTTCATATCTATACACATAAATATAATTGAAGTGTCTGTTTATGATTTCAGAATACCATTTTTTTACTCAATACATATTAAATATACACGATGCCTATAACAAAAATGCATTTTTGTCTGTCTGTCAGTCTATTCGGCTGAGGTAATCTTCTTAACGGTTGGACTGATTTTGATGAGACTTTCACTGGAAGATAGCTGAAGGTCTGAGGCGTAACTCGCCACGCGCATGCAGTCCCTGTCGAGGGAGAGCGGTTACCTATGTTTAGATATATATTCGTGTTTTACTTTTTTAACGCGGGTGAAATCGTAGTGATCAGCTAGTGGGTAATTATTGATCATTCGATTAACCAATACGTTATCGATCTTGTTCATCTAAAAAACGAATATCACCCCGCATCCCTAACATGCGCTAAGGGTTGGATAAACGCGACCCCAGGGCACAGTCGAACACGCTTCGATATTGCAATACGTAATACATTATCCCTGTACCGAGGAATGACAGTCTTCAAGATTGCTCTCGTATGATTAGTTGATGTACAAATAGGGAACGTTTTGAATTGTAATGCGTCATCGTCGTCAACCAGTTGACGCCCCACTGCTGGGCATGGGTCTCCTCTCATAGTAAGAGAGATTTTGGGCTTAGTCCACCACGCTGGCCAAGTCCGAATTGGTTGAATTCACACACCTTTGAGCAATTTTAGGAACTCACAGGTTTGCAGGTTTCCTCAGGATGTTTTCCTTCACCGTTAAACAAGTGATAATTAATCTCTAATACGCACACTTAGAGGTGCATGCCTAGAATTTGAAACTCTTGGGATTAAATGCGTCATATGAACATCAATATTAGTCATTAGTCCTTTTTCAACCTATTACATTACTGGGAATAGTTTATTTCTTAAAACTTTTAGTTTCAGTTCTACTTTGTTACATTAGTCAAGTGTAGACTGTTACCCTTCAGATGCCTTTGAGAATTGGAATGAAGAACGCTCAGGTTTCTTCGCAATGTTTTCCTCCACCGGTTAAGAAAGTGATAATTAATTTCTAGTGCGAGACTTCGAACTTTACTTCAGACATGCTTCAGATTGCAAATAGCGCAAGAGTCCCAATTTTCCACTGGTTACAAACTACATAGCAGAAAAAAATAGGGCGGTCAACGAGAAAAATAAAGTGTAAATAACATCATTTATGAACTATAAAACAGTTTGTGGTCGCCTAAAAGCCGACCGTAATAAAAATACCCAAACAAAATTACAATTTTATTTTTGTTTGATATTCAAAGCAACCATAAATAACAGATGTCGCTGATTAAAAGATAAGGTACTCGTATTACCCGAATTTTATATTAAAGAGAAGTTACCTAGTTAACTTAAATGATCATTTCCACCAAAAGACATCTTTAATAGCTTTCTTGAATAATACGTTCCTGATATCCCATTGTTAATCTTGAGAATTTAAAGGTCGCAAAGAATAAACTACCACTGACATTAAACAGAAATCAGTACCGCATAAAATAAAATAGAAGTAACAAATCTAGCATTATGTTCTTCCTGTTATGAACTTGGGAATACAATTTCTCATAAAGACGAGTTTAATATGAGTCTATATCTATTTGACGTAAAATTATTGTAATGCGATAGTCAATTTATTATTTAGCATCTTCTTAATTTCGTGAACAAGAAACTTAGAAAATCAAGTGTATCTTCCATACATTGTAACCTTACATTCCGGTGGTGTTCCCCAGGGCGCCGTGCCTGTTCCTAGCCGAATAACGATATTGGAAACCGGTAATGAGAAACAAGAAATGTTGCGTATATCACCATGTTGGATGTTTTACGCTTCCTAATAAACTCTTGCGTTTCAAATACATTATTAAAAAAGGGAATGGTGGTAACCGTTGTTGTTAATTTCATTATTTTATTCTTGTTCCACAGCTGGGCATATATTTTATTCGTGCCTAGCTTGGCACTGGGCAAGTAAATATTTCACAACATTTGAATACTTCTTGGAACAGATTCCAAAACATGGGTTTCGGCAGAAATTTATCGTTTGATTTTTAAACAATAACGGTAACTACTGCTTCTAGGTGGTTTGTAGATAATTATAAAAAATTACTGACTCAAAAACTAGTTAAAATATTTAGTTATTAGGTTATTTGAGATTATGATTTTTTAACTACAAAAATCTATCTCTATCTCAACCAGTCCCTTTTGATTTGAATAATCTTTTTAGCTTGTAATACAAAACATTACAACAGACAAACAGACAAACAACAATTAAGGTTGTTACTAAAATCCTTTACTACATTAAAATTAACAATAACCATTAGAATCACACTGGACAAATATTATCCGCGCTGCCATTAAAACAGCAAACATTAACATTTGAACCGGCGTTAATCCCGGTGTTTCGGTTACCGCTCCTGTTATCCAAGACTTTATCCCTGATCCCGGGATGCCTCGAATTACAATGAACTTAGTAATATTCATAAAGGTGGGTACAGAAGAAAATTAATATATCTTCAAGCTTAGCTAATGGAAACAATTAGAAAATTAGTTTCAAGTGAAATTTAAAGATCATGAATAAAAAAAATATCGAATAATAATATATTAAATTATAGCCAAATCACCTTAAGACGTTTTTGCATTTTTGCGTAGGTACACTGAATTTAGAAATTTTAATGCTAATTTTGAACGCTTATATTGGCTTATTGGCAGATATTGTCCAATTTTAAATATATATGTAGCCAAAAAATGGATAGATTTATTTTCATTTTCATAAATGGTGTTGATCTCATTGTTAGTGTAAAAATTCTATCTAGTCTATTTTATCTATCCTATTTTGACATTTTGTTAATTCTTATCTCATTGTTAGCCTAACAATTTTATCAAGACGCCGTACGTTTTTACATTTTCTTAATTCTTATTTCATTGTTAGTGTAAAAATTCTATCTAGATGCCTTACATTTTTACCGCAGCATAATGTGTGCTGCATAATATTTGACGGCTGATGTTGTATGTGATGTAAGTAACATAAAAATATAGAACATAAAATGTATACTGTCGCATAATGTTACGGGTCCCTTTAAATATGATTATATTCATCTACTTAAGGAGCAGAGATCATTCTCCTTGAATTTGCAGTACTTACTTAAATTCTTTTTCGTCTTATCTTCCATAAGAAGCAACTGTTCCGGAAGTTGTTTGCACACAAAGAAATACTTATCTTTGATGCTGTGGCTGAAGTTGAAAAGGTTTATTTTGCTTCCATTTTTGCAAACGAGGTTGCTTATAAAGATATCATGGATTTAATGCCGCAATACGGAGTAGACGACGAATTACATCCAGTTTCAAATTAAGGTAAAGATTTTTTTAAAGCAGATTTATACTAACAAACAACATAGTAGTTTGGATTGTAAATATAATTAAGTTAGTTAAGTAGGATAATTAAATGAGCCAAAAGAAAAGAGACCTGCACAATTAGGGTCCTTAGAAATAATAACAAAAATGTATAGCTATACAACTTATATATTTTCATGAATATATAATTTGAGGCTGAAATAGAATTTACAATTAATATTTGCGGACGTTCAATTTTATCCAGAAGTTTGGTAGAGTCGTTTGCATTACTCAAAACTTCCACAACTGTACCAAAAGAAGTATACCATCAATAAGCATGAAAGAAAAAACAGTTCTAGTCAAGACTTACGTGACAGTGGCCGGCGGGTTGGCGTGGACGAGGCAGGGCAGGATGACGTCACCGCCGCGCCGCACGCTCGCCTCCCAGGGGCCGTGGATGATTGCTCTGGGAGCCGCTGATATACTCATAGCTGGAAATGAGATTCAAGGTTCATGCCTGTTATGTTTAGGTTATATTTACGATAACAATAACAAGAACATGCGATGATCCTTTTGATTATACGAATTAGGTTTGGAGTCGTTATTTTTGGCTAAGTAGGTAATTAAAAAATTCAAACACTATGGTCAAAATATTTTTAAAAATACAGCTTTGTCAATAAGTTTTTTAAATAGTACATCACTAACACTTTTACTATTAAATCGCCTACTTCTGTAAGTCCGCGCTGGTCTGGTACGAGTTGATTCTGTTTTTTAAGAACTCGCAGACGTGTATGTCTACCATAGTTTTCCTGGCGGCAAGGATAGTTAATCACAAAATATAAAAGCAAGGTACTCACGAGCGACGTCAATGCTAATAGGGGTACTCCTCCGTCGCTCGCCGGTGAGGGAGTCCAGCACGGAGCAGGAGAACTGTGCGCGCGAGTCGTCCACCTGCACCGCGCGCACCACGAGCTTCCAGCCTTCGTCCACTAGCAATGTGGGACCGGCTATCAACAAAAATAATTAGGATTATGAAGAGCACTAAAAAAAATGAAAGTGAAAATTTTGTTCGATTAGATTCGACCTATGAATCTAATAAGTTCAAACTTTTAGTCTCGTAGACCACATGTCATTATTTTTGTTATTATAATAATCACAGCATTTGTGATTCATACAAAGGTAAGTTATAAAGACATCTAACACATTACTAAAATAACATAATTATGGAAAAATATACTCATATACATAAACTTACAATAATCATAACTTATAGAGCAAAAGCTATTCGTATGTAATAACATAATGAAGAAATGGATGCCATAAAATATTTAGCGGGAATTATTATCTATACAAACGTCGTTACGTAATAGTTTCGTGCACGCAACCGGCCAAGATTGGCGGGTTGTTCCAAGTTCAGAGAAAATGAGGAAATATGAATGGGAATGAGGAAAAACGCGATAATGAGCGAGAGATTAAAGTAATCCGGGATAAATTTCGTCTTATTTTGTGAATAGTAACACTGTATCGTCTAATATAGTGTTGCTATAGAAATTGTTTAGCAGTCGTAATTAATCTCATCAAAAACATAAATGTAATAATAATAGCCAATGTTGCCGAGATAATATCATGGCTCGCGCTATC
>DWPV01004407.1:0-13664 GCA_018251915.1 Urbanus proteus proteus
CGTTCTTAAGTTACAGAGTAACAAACATCCATCCATCCATTCTCACAAACTTTCAGCTTTATAATATTAGTAAGATACAATTAGAAGAATTATGCTGGGATCAATGGTATCTGACATATCAGCGAGCACAATTAGATTACATTTCCACTTTCTACCTTCTACCTACCCTAAGGCAGTATAATATGTAAGCCTTGCAGCATTAAGGTAAAAATAAGTAAGGTAGTTGATTTCACGGTCGACGGTAAACGTAATTCTATCACCTAAAATCGAATTATGTTCGCAAGTTAGGATGTTTAGTGTACCAGGTTTGATCTAATTTTCTAGCCAACATCAATCTATTAATTAAACTGCAATATAGTAACGTTGTACGTATACCTATTTAGTTACTATTGTACCCAATGATCGGATTACATGTTCGCCAACTGCCTTAGTGTATAGCAGTGCAGTGCATGCCAACTTATGCTCGCTTAGTGATTTATTATAAGTAAGTATATATAAAGTTTAAAAGCTGTGGTAAAGGCTTTATCATATATATTATGTAGGCACAAGTATCTTGCCCATGGGTACTCCCAATGACCTATGAGAACAGAAGTTTTTATAACTTTAAATTAAATAAAGTAGTTACAGCTTGTGACCATATACGATCAGGTCGAAGCATTCCTTCGACCTGATCGTATATTTTAACGGCAACCTCATTAATTTTACGGCATCATTTTTCACTGTTAAGATATTAAAGTGTACTGCCATTGCCAAATAATAACCTGTCTTTTAACAATTACATATCCCGCTATTATAGCAGTCTATGTTATATAAAGAAATTGGCCTTGATTGAACAATTGAAAGACTTAAAACTAAACTGAATAAAGTTGAATTTACACTTTAATATCACGATGCAATCTAGAAACAACTGTTCCCGTTCTAGGCTATTCAATAGCCGGGATTACGCGCGGCACCGTTCTCCAGCGCTCACTACTAATAGGTATTCACTACGTACGAGTGTCACTACATAATACAATCTAAAAATATGTGATGTGAAAACTAGGAAACAAATGTACAGTCATCATACCTAGATCAGACATCATACTTAAAGAATCCTAACCCTATCCTAATTATTATGAACTAGTATTAACCCGCAGCTTCGCTGGCGCTCATTCACACAAAAAGGCCGTAGGTATAAAAGTAGGTACATTGTAGGTATAAAAGTTACTTTTCTATCCCGCGGGAGTAGTATCACTTTTCGGGATAAAAGGTACCCTATGTCCTTTTCCAGACCTTCGGCAATGTGTGTGCAAAATTTCATAACGACCAGTTGAGTAGTTAAAGCGTGAAGGCATCACAAACAAACAAACAAACAAATAAACGGACTTTCGCATTTATAATAATTAGGATGGGTATGTCCGTTTGTTTGTTTGTAACGCCTTCACGCCTTAACTGCTCAACCGATCGTTATGAAATTTTGCACACACGTAATAAGGGGTCCAGAAAAGGACATAGAGTACCTTTTATCCAAAAAAACATACTTTTCCCGGCCTACCCTTGACTATGCCATTTACGAATTGTTATTAGAATTGTGACTGTTACTATAGCTGTAACTGTGACTACATATTATGAGTCCCCATAAGAAAAAGTGGGTGCATTCTTTAAGTTATTCCTATCAATATCATAGTTGCCATTTACAGAAACAACGAGTCTTAGATTTAATTTAATTTAATGGTCGACACCAAACAGTAAAATGAAATATTCTTTTATTGCAAATTATTTTGGTTAACATTACCTAAAGTGTTCCTTATAAAACACAAAAAAATGTATATTATGCAAGGAAATACAATTACAGTTTGAATAATTATAACAGTACGCGTAACGTGCCAATCTTCCGAGTAATAGCGAAATGGCTCGTAAAGTAAATGGTTTATTAGCATATCTATACGAGAGCGTGATGACAAAATCATAAAATAATTATACTATGATTGTTTATTATAAACTAATAAAGTAACAATCATAGGTTTGCTTATTAATTCAAGCATACCAAATCAATTACGATGCGGATAAGTTACGGATTATATTAGGCCAACCCATGTCAGATGTTTCCAAACCACCTGTATGACAATTGATTTAACGGGATCGTGAGATTAATGTACACTTCAAGTACTCCACTAACGGTCACCATCCAACCGGAGACAGCACCTGACACAGCGCAGCTTAATAGGTCCTTGTCTATTGACATCAAACTAATGTCTTTGACCACACATTCACCATGCAATGAGTGTTGCCAACTTAAAACATCCTTAATCTTACCCCATGGGTGTAAATTCAACTGCTATAAGTCAGTCGAAATAGTCTATTAACCTGGGTAATGGAAGATAGAGGCAATAATACAATTACTACGTTGACGTGTAAGCGTGGCTCGTAAGATTAATCAGGATAATTGAATCGAAGCTGAATTCAATTCACATACACACATTATCTAACAAAGGTTAACGTTATTATAATGTGTCGAATGCAGTGTTGGCAATACGATACACTGGATATTAATCACTCAGCCTGTTGAAGAAAATATCTTAAAATAGGAGATATTTCTGAGGTTACCAAGTAAAAATAATGCGATAAAATCGCTATAAAAATTAATAGCTAGAAAAATACTCTAATATAATTTGGCAATACACAATTTTGCATTTAATCCTCCTTTCGCAAAATTTTAAAGTGGCTAAATCTCTCTTGCAATAACATGCTTTAAGCTGTAATAACATGTTGAACAATCAATCGTTTTTTATTGTGAAATAATCGCTACATTTGTCAATGTTAGGCATACTACTAGTACTACTGGGGGATCGAAATTAATGTCAATCATTCCAACGCTGCATTAGCTGCTATTTATTTTAAAGAAAAAATACGGTTTAAAATATTTCTGTAATATAAATGACACATTTAAATGCTACCATCAGAGCGCATTTCCATAATATCTTCGTCATTTACTTGAATACAGCTGTCTCGCACCGACGGCACTCAGCCGACCGCCGCTGCTTCAAATAGGTTATTCATCCTGAAAGACTTTAATGTAAATAATATATTTACTACGGTACGAGTATGTCGTTTATTTTAATAAAGTTACCTTTACTCGCATTAAACATTAGATTTGTATCCTTCAGGTGTAGTTCTAATGCAATTCAATCTTATCAAGTGTCCGTAGGTGTAGGTGTAGTAGGTGTAAAAGGTTGTAGGTATAAAAGTTACTTTTCTATCCCTCGGGAGTAGTACGTTTTTTCGGGATGAAAGGTACTCTATGTCCTTTTCTGGACCGGTTACTATGTATGTGCAAAATTTCATAACGATCGGTTGAGTAGTTAAGGCGTGAAGGCACAAACAAACAAATAAACGAGTTATTTATAATTATTTCATGTTTATGTGCTAATTATGATACATAATTGGTGCGATGTTTATAAATATACATCTTATTTTGCCTCTAGGACGTGAAAATACAGTCATTAGTTGTTTATTAGAATATTATTTGTATAGACCATTGAAAAAACATTGTAATGCTACTTAAATTTCTGATGTAGCTACTTTATCTAATAGAGCGTCGGATACCAAAACCAGGTACCTACATAGTCTTAGTTGGGATGTTAACAAAAGGTATTTTACCTAAAACTAGATTTTATGTAGGTACATTTAAAAGAAAATCGGTAGATTTGAACTTGTTCAAATTTTTACAAGTATTTTAAAAGGACTTGAAATTCAACAAAACGTTTACAATTGTTTTCTACTTGAACCTACTGTAGGTGTAGGGAGTAATTGTATTGCGGCGCTCAATAAGTTGAAGTGCAATTACAATCAAGCGGATTACTCACTCGCTTGCGATTTTCTAAGAAAAAGACTTTTCAAGAAAAGAAATAGGGGATTGAGAAATAATTTAATTTAAATATGTATTATTGTTTCAATTCATTATTAGTACCAATAATATCATCACCTATGTTTTATTATGCTGTGACCTAAATAAAGGCATAATAACAGATATAGTAATTAAATTATTATTGGTTACCTAGATAATGTAATAACGTTTGATAATATTGCTCGAACACGTTTATGTTGAATTTATAAAGTCATTACTTAAGGATTGTATTCCCGCACTTGTTAATCCTGCTCGGGACCCTAGTAATGTAACATGTAATATAACATAATAATTTTAAGCACTCTAAATAAAAATAAGTGTTGGTGGAATCTATATACAAAATGTATAGGTACTATATAAAATATCACTCAAGTATTTCTGAAGCACCGTCAAATCCAAGTTACCACAGAATAGATGAACGTAGACAAAACACACCTCCTACTCCTGGTCCACCTCAATCTACAGTAGACGGCTCTATCCTGTCAGTCCTAAAATCTAGTGACTCTGTTACCGTTTTATGCGTACGTGATTTCGAATGGCATTTCGCAAAAGGCCAGCGCGTACGAATACTGAAATTGACATGTCGTTGATGACTGTCGCCCAAAATTCGACCGAAGCACGAATTTTTGTTAAAAAGAATCCATTATCTCCCACAATATCCATTTTCGAAGCTTAAAAATCAGTCTAATTTTATGTAGACATGCCGTGTATCAGGTTTATAAAAATAAACGAAAACTACTTTTAGTGCTTTGAAGTAGCAATTGAATATTCTCTAGTCTGCAACGCTCTTCCGGAAATCACTAGTGTGTTTAACTTCAGACGGGGATAATTAGTCACTTCAGTTTCTTGACTCTCTCAAACGTTCAAAAGAGCCACTATTCCTCAAGAATAATACACATAAATATTATGTTATGACACGTAAACAGTAAAGCTCTATCAATTTTATCTAAATTAACAAGTACATCACATTCGTAAATTCAATCTCACTGATGAAACATTTCACCAAATATCAACCTAAGGCCTAACGTCCACCGAGACCGCAAGTACACGGACAGTCTCTCGTGCAGGTCTTAATTTCGTAATGGGCGGTTTACATGAGTCAGTTTTGTCAAAGCATTAGTTTCTAACCAAACTATAATACACTGCCATATCATTTGAATACGCCACTAACTAATTTTTTTAATCTATATTCTTAATTCAAATATTCCGTAAAATAATTGACCGTATAAGTTTTAGGAATTAATAGCTAATTAATATTACAGATAAATATAAACAAACACAATAAAAACTTAAATGATGAGTGAAACTTAAATAAAACCAGAAAATACCAAAAGTTGAAAATAGATCCACAAAGAAGTCAGTTGCAGTTTACTTAATTAGCAATACATATAAATACAGTGTTTTTGCCGAGTGATATAAATCAAACCGTATAAATCGTATATAATAGAGTCCATCGAGATGTCATCATTGTCCCATTTACAGTGTCGCAGCTCTATACACCTGCAATGTCCATTGTGCAACCGATTGAGTACAATACCCATTCACTCAGTACTATGTACTAATAGATCGGTGTAGCGTTGAACGTATGTAATTACTAAGCTTTAAGCCGATTAATATAGCTTATTGTACACAATCAGATAGGATAATTATCGGCTAATGTACCATGTTCCTATCTAATATTAGCTAACTTTGTTCGACCTTACGAGCGCAGAATATCAATGGTTTGAGACGCTGTATTACTCAATTGAGTATCATTTAGTTTCGTTTTTATTAGAGTTTTTATGAACAGAAAGTTTACATGTAATGGATATTTATTTTTCTAATCTACATGATTATAATATGTAGCTACCGAGTTAGGTAGGTTGGCCACATATACTCGTACCATTGGTGGTAGAGCCCTTTGTGGTTCGACTGTAGCGGCACCACAGCAACACCTATTTCTGCCTAATAATAGCAGTGTACATCTTTTCAGCGCTGTTGCGTTCTGGTTTGAAGGATGTGGTAAGGGAAACACACTTATCCGAGGCTTTCCAACTTAGTTCTCAGGAAATACTATAAAAGGTTCTACCACCTTGAAAAATATTTATTATTAATTAAATTTACGAGCAATATTGTTAAATGTTATTCAGCCACAACTGGTACATTTTGTCTGTTTTCTTTTTAATTGTTTAAACATTTACCAATAACAGTTTATACTCGTAGTATCTAAACATCTGGAAAACTGCTGTACAGATAGGGCGTTGACGGAAAAACGGGCATGAAGTGAAAATTGGCCTTATTTTTGAAGAAGCACGAATTCCACAAACTTGTCTACTTGTTATGAAGAGTTACGAGCACTGAAAACGGCATGAAAATTACACCCCTGGTGATTAGTTAAAACGACAGAAATATAGGAAGATATGATAGAAATGTTAAGGTTATAATGTTAATTAAAATTATGTCAAAACTTATTTGCAATGTAAATGTAGGTAAAATTTCACAGATATACTAACTAAATTAAAAATACATATATAAAATGAAAAATTATATCGAATGATGTTGTTCTAAAAGTATAACACATATTGTCATAGAAAAAAAATAAACTATTAATCTTCTGCAATAAAAAAAAAACTTCTACAGTATATTTTATAAATCTTTGCTGATTTTTCTAAAAAACAAAGACGCGTAAAGTTATTATTTTCTTTGTGACTTTATGATGAAAATTATGGCCAATTAATCTATAAATTAACAATAAAATAAATGCTTCGGTGTATAAGACACTGATTATAGCAAAAAGAACGCGGGGTGTCGATAGAATATATGAATGTATATAAGGTACCTATTAAATAAAATAGTCCACTTAATAACTGTTTACATTTAAACAGCTCAGTTTAAAATATCGAATTTAAATATAACTCTTTAACGACATTTAATTGATAATCCCATAAAATTTTCCTGTATAAATAACTAAAGGTCAACAGAACAGATTTTTTAATAAAACAGAAAATTACTCAAATACAACTTTACGAAAAACCTTGCCACAAAAGTCATTGTAAATCCCGAAGTTATCGTGTAAATTTAGTCGGCTGAAATTAATGATGTGACAAATTATCTTCTTTAACGATCATCAGTTCAGTTCCATCAGGTTCATAACTCATCCATTCTGTGGCTTAAAAAGTACGCCGATATGACACTGGTTACATTGGTTGTTAACAGCGATAAAATCTTAAAATAGAAAAGGGTTTGAAAATGGGTGTGTCTATTATGACTTTATACCCTTTTTACACTTACGTAGATAGACGTAGATAGAGATAGATACTCACACATATTGATATTGTTCTACGGAATATTTAATGTCGTGTCAATAACTCAGCAAATCATATACCTACCTACCTATACCTGAAATATAATAACAAGTAGGTATACCTGTAATAAATATTCTATCTAACTAATCTTTTAGGTGGTTTTTGTAGGTGGCAACTGCCGCCCATGGACATCTGTAATCAAATCTATATAAGATCAAGGTCCTACCTGAGTTTGACTACAGATGCGTTGCTACCCCTTAGGACTGAGCTGGAACGCCTCGGAATTGGAATATACTTATATCTCCCTAACCACACCCTTCAGACCAGAACATAGTAGTGCTTAACACTGCTGATGTAAGGCAGAAATAGGTGGTGCCGCCGGAGTCGAACTACATAGAGTTCTACCACTTTCTAATTTAATGCAATGATCATAATATAACATTTAATATCACTACTTTTTATTTATTAATAAGACTAACACGAACCTACTTATTTCCGTTCTCTTATTATCTTTTATAATCGTTCTTTAAAACTACATAAATTAAGTCCAACTAGTTAACTTTTTTAGCAGGCCAAACTTTTTCGCCGATGGCAAGACAACGGTTTTACATGACATTTTTCCATTAGATGCGTCGTCACCCCAGGGTGGATAAATCGACGACCTGTTGCGACTTTGGAACGTGTGACGGCGTCTGTGTGCGCGATTTACTGGAGAGACCACGCAAATTGTTCTTTTGTTTACCCTACAGCCGGGAGAAGACGGCTTTGTTGGTGTTGATGTGTGCTTTGTACTCCTGTACGAGTATTTACTAGGAAACAACTTGTTTCACTCGTATAGGTATATAAGAATATTACTTGCAGCGTACAGTGTATTCATTACAAATATTCTGCCTCAGAACATAATCATTCGACGCCCATGGGCAGCAGTGGCCACTTACTATTAGGTAAATTTTATCATCGTTTGCTATTTCCAAATGAAAAAATTACTATCTAAACTTCGCTCACTATGAAAGAAGACCTGTGTCCAATAATGGAAAAATAATGGGTTAACAAAAGAGAGTGAGACATTATGTCACTCAAACAATAGTAATGACAAATTAACTTTAAAAAAATGATAACTGACGAGACTGTACTTTAAAACAACCATTAGTATTATTTACTCGTAGTTCATAAATCGAGAAAGAGACAATGTGAAATCATTCATTATTCCGTATCCATTTTGACAACAACAATAGACGAAGGAGTATTAGGTCGGTATTAAAGAACCTTATTCTTACAAAGCGGGGTACGGGCTTTCAAAAACATTACGCTAATAATGCTTTTGCGATATCGATTAAGAAGAAGTTTTGGCTGGTTATTACTTACAATTTTTTTTGTACGCTATTATTTTTTGTTATATTAGAATTTTTAGATACGTAGTTAGATTAATAGCTATACCAGTTTTTTATATATAATTTAAGTAGCAAACGACCATGCAGTCCACCTGATGGTAAGTGGCCACGGCCACCGATGGACATCTGTAGTCAACCCCAGATAAGATTAAGATCCTACCTGAGGTTGATCACAGGTGCGTTGCTACCCCTGAGGACTGAGCTGGAACGCCTCGGATAAGTATGTCTCCCTTACCACACCCTTCAGACCAGAACACAGTTGTAAGGCAGAAATAGGTGTGGCGGTAGTGCCGCCGGAGTCGAACTACATAGAGTTCTACCACCTTCAAATTTAAGACATAAAAACAACTAATGGCCAAGTCGACGTTATGTTAAGTGGTACAAAGACTAAATGTACATACCACGCTTTAGAGCAGGAGGTGGCAGGGTAACTGCAGCTGCTGCTAGGAGACAAATATTTATATATATGTATGTGTGTGTATATGCTAGTCGAAGTACGGAAAACATAACTTTATCTTAATCATGACACTAAGTGAATTATTGAATTAATGATCATGATCCAACGATGTAGAATTGTTTTGATTAGCGAATAGGAATAGCATCGCAATACTACTCATAATAGAAATGTTTAGCGCTGCTGTTATTTAGGTAGTCTAAAAGGTGTAAAGACAAATAAATTTACAAAAAGCGTTCTACCTTATCCTTCACTTAAATTACCATTTATATATTGAATCATATACTAAAAGGTAAATACAATAGAGACGTTTTGTTGTTAAAAATTTGGTTAGTAAATTATAAAATCATTTACACAAAAAAATAATAAGGTTTTCATAACCGATTGTGAGCGTTCATTTTGCTCCATTCAGTTGGCATGTTAATTAATAACAAACAATTTTAACGTAACAGTTCTTTGTTGTGCGTTATTAATAAAAACTGTAGCAACATGTTCCGATAAATATTTACACGTTTTATTAAATAGCTCGGCGTTACTGTACAAAATACATTTTTTTGTTTTGTTTGCATTGGCTTTTTGGAGACGAAAAGTAAACCGCGCGAAATTTAAATGTATAGGTAACCTATACATTTTGTAAATATGAATGAGTAGAGCATTGAGTTTATTTGTATACAGCATGATTTTTTAAGTTATGTAGTAATGTTATGTAGTAGGTAAGTAACATGTAAATATTTTTGTAAAAACACGCGGTACCAACTTCAAAACCATTGGAATATCTGGAACTGTTGATGCAATAGCTTACACGTTTATTTAAATTATTAAGCCAATAAAAATGGAGCATAGATACATTATCGTTGTGATTTATCATGAATTCCTAACTCCATCTGTAGAAAACAGAATAATTTTTAAGTAAATTTTTAGACCAATATTAGTAGAAATAACTATACTACTAAGTCTTACATAAGGTACTTCACATAAAACTACAACCGCATTATAGAGCCAACATTGCAAATTAATAGCTGGCTTTAAGTAGTTTAGTAAAATTTATCCGCAACAAACGGAAAGCAGATGTACATTTTTATGCCGCAGCAATATTTATTCTGACAATATGAAACACGGCAGTAGTTGTAAAGTTCGAGCTTACGGCCTGAAAACTCTTGCAAGATACACAAATCTCTTACTTGGCTCCCGTTCCACAATCGTAAACATTCGCTACAAAGCCCATCTAAGATATTAGCAATCCTTTTTAACTTACTCGCGTCTGACAAATGAATGTTAAGTTCAGCTGGCACCAGGTGTAGCAAAACAATTCCGACGTATAAATCGGTATTATCCAAAGAGTTCTCCAAATATCTAGTGTGTTGCAACGCAAGAGAAATTGTATGAATTCAAATAGCAGAACGGCGCACTGTTTTCGGCGTGATATATTGCTTACCTCAAATGCAATGAACAAAATTCTCAAGGTAGAAATCTCCGTGCAAGGTTCAACTGTTATAAACCACCCCCGCACTTGTCTCAGGAAAACAGTTTTAATTTCAGTTTAATGCTTAACATGTAACGCAATAATAAAAAACTTATATTTGCTCGAATATATGAGAATTATATTGAAGGTTTTATAAGTACAAGAAGTTATTTAGGATGTAATCTGTCTTTCTTAATTCAAATTTGTAAACAACAACACATAGTAAATTCCAATATGAGCCCAAATTCTTTAGCATAAATTAAATTTGATTTGAGTATGTTAAAAAAGAAAACTTAAAAATTTTGATCTTTCTTTTATAAAACAAAATCAAATTACGGCATTTTTAGGAAAAAATAATTTGAACATCTTCATACGTTTTAGAAACTCATTACTTTACCTATTGCCAATTTCCAGTAGGCACTTAACCTACTTATCACACATACGAAGATTTTCTAGGGAATTGTTTAGTGCTATATATTATATAATGTACTAGCTGAACCCCGCGGTTTCACCCGCGTTTAAAAAGTAAAAAAGAATACATATTTGGACAAAAATGTCATCCCGCTTTCCCGCGATGGCGCGGGCAGACGCGTGGAGCGCGCGCTTATAGATTATTCAAATATTAAAGTAGCCTATGTTACGCCTTAGAACTTCAGCAATCTTCCAGTGAAAGTCCCGTCAAAATCGGTCCAGCCTTTTAGTGATTAGCTCAGCTAAACAGACAGACCGACATAAAATTTTTAAATTGCATTTTCGTTATAGGTATCGTATATACTTTCATATGCATTAAGTAAAAAAATGTTATTTTGAAATCACAAACACTTCAATTTTATTTATGTGTATGTAATAAATCAGGGTTGAACCGTAATAAAAGTAAGTATTAATCCGAACCTAAATTGGTCTCAACGGCAAAATGAAGCAAACTTTTAATCTTTCCGAGTTTATAAGTTTTCGTTGTTGCGCGCCTAAGCAAAGGACCTTTATTTGTTCTTATCAATAATAAGGTCACTCTCACACCTCACACATATAGCTTGAATGTATAATATCGTTACATTTTTATTATAAATACTAAAAGATACGTCACAGTGATTTGCACAAGTTGACCATTGTTAAATCCAAATAAAAACTTAACTTAATATTCACCTTTAAATATGCATATAACATGTTAATGTATAACAATTAATGTATAACAGACATTAGTCACAAAGGAATACATTCAATTTTTTATCACACACCTCAAATATTAAATTTTATCTAAGGCAACTTAGACCGTCAGCTATCTTCCAGTGATAGTCCCGTCTAAATCGGTCCAGCCGTTTAGAAGATTACCTCAGCCAAACAAACAGCCAGACAGACCCACGGACAGACAATTTTTCTTAAACTGCATTTTCGTTATAGGTATCGTGTATACCTACTTACTTTCATAGATATGCATTGAATAAAAAAAAATTATTAAATCACAAACAGACACTTCAATTTTGTTTTATTTGTATAGATGACGGTGTAATGATCTTATTGGAAAAAAATATTCTTGTACCTATGTACTTGTATTATCTCTTAAAAATAAGTTTCATGGGGATTTCAATGTCATGTAGACAATTTTTAGTTGAACGTGTATTTTTAAAGTACCTAAATAAACTATAAACAAGTATTGTATACAAATGTGCCTAAATAAATTGATCTAAGCGGCGAAGCGCAGGTAGCAGAGCGTAGGACAAACCACTAAAGAATACGTTACTTTCCGGACACGTCAAGACAGCTAGGGATGGGAGCTTACATCTATCGATGTCTGACTAATATTTTAGTTTAACTATTTAAAATTAAATGCGCAGATTTTAAATACGTCGCGAATATATTTATATTATTTATAAATAATTCCCGTAAAATAATTTAATTTTAATTTACGTTTTTTAACACCTCACTCCACTATTTATTATAGTATTTGTCGAAACTGGCATATAATGTAGGTACTTGAACTATAAGACCAGTTTTAAAACAAATATATATGAATAAAAGAATGAATTAAATTAACTCAATTAGGTACGTGCATTGCTACCTGCGCAGGATGTTTAATGTTTCATCTTTCAAGAATTAAATAAATAAAATTAAAAAATAATCACAAAAAATTAAAACGTAAGTATATTTATATTTTTTAATATATTATTTTACAATTAAATATATTATAAGTGATTATTTTACTTTAGTGAGTTATTTCTCATTACAATTTAAAGTGGGTAATTTACAAACCTCATTAAAAAATATTTAAAATTAAGAAAATAAAAAGTAATAAATAAATCATCGATGGTTTAACGCTACTAGTGAGGGGCGGGTGGCAGGCGGACGATTAGCCGCGGTGTTTCTCGGCCGTCTTGGAAATAGAAAATAAAGGCGACTTGACATGAGCGTCGTTAGCCCCGTTCACTCGGGCGAGTGAACTTGAACGTTTTGTGTTTTCTAGTTCGAATACAAAAGGACTTATAAAAATCGGATATTTTATAAATACAATTCAATACGTTGAAGAGTTTTGATATCAACTTTAAGTAATTTAATTTTGTTTTCTGTAAGTTAAGCTTGAACGTTATAATAATTATTTATTTACACACATTTCATACAAATTTCGTTACATACAAACATTGGCTTTGAAACACGACTGTGTGTCTAGCTATCATCTTACTGCAAATATAATTTATAAAATTGTTAAAATACTTTAGGCGAGTACCTAATTTAGGACACTTCACGACACAAATAACATAAAATTACATAAAATAGTAAGAAAGCATGTTAACTACCTCTTCAATGACGTAATAGTGGGCGGAACACCAACACTCGATCCGCCTATTGGCGCTCCGCCCACTATAAATTGAAAAAGCCGATCATTGTCCTCATAATTTCAAACATTTTAAATTCCCAGACCAGATAATTTATTTGCAAATCATCCTGTTTTTAAGAGGGTATTAATTGGATAAAAGGGTTAGAGAATTATATTTACATCTTGTTTTTGAATCTTCCTGTTTTACTACTATGTAAGTGTATATATCTTCTTTTTTTTTATACGATCGAAGAAGCAAACGAGCATGCAGTTCACCTGATGGTAAGTAGCAACTGCCACTCATGGACATCTGTAATCAACCCCATATAAGATCAAGGTCCTACCTGAGGTTGAGCACAGATGCGTTGCTACCCCTGA
>DWPV01004408.1:0-13663 GCA_018251915.1 Urbanus proteus proteus
CAGAATTTGATCCTTATAAGCAACACTATCAGATGGCGCAATAATACAGGGTGTGATTTTTTTTTCAAAATGAACTCTTCAGCATTTTTCGCTAATCCTTATAGTTTCGGATTTCCCCATCCACGCACACTTGAAAAATTCACCCTGTATACGTACTCACATAATACTCAACAATTAACGTTGAATAAGAATGAATAAACAATAGCGCATCAACTATCCGAACGCGTAACGTCAAATAAACCGGCCACTCGCCATTCAGTCGCGTTGCGCGGGCGCCAGCGAAAGAACGTGATATTTTAGAACAATTCAAGATGGCGGCGCGTACGTTCACGACCCGGTATTTGCTCACAAGGACGTACAGCTCGAAAGCAGACAAAAATGTCGCGTTCCTTGGCCTTGGAAACATGGGAGGGTTTATGGCGGCCAATCTTGTGAAAAAGGTAAACAAATGTGGCACTGTATTTTAACTCATTGTTTTGCTGTCTGCATTTTAATATACATTATTTGCATTAACACCACAGTAAGCAGTCGCTCGGTATTCGATAGTGATATCAAAATACCGGTTTCATTACCCTATAATATTTTTGTCACAAAATGCGTGTTTTATAAGAATGTTTCTGAGTTTAAAATTAGTACCCCTTTTAAAATTGTTTTCACGGTTTCCGGGATTCGCCTACACGAACTATTTTTGTTAATTTATCGTAGCTAGCGAATTTGTATCAAATACTTACTGGCCAGTTAAGAGAAACATGTTTTAGATAACGTAGTCTATTATGGGGCCCAACGCCAATTGTCCAAAGATATTCCAGTCAAACTGAACACATTGTACGATACACTGGAAAACGAGAATGCTCGAATACGAGATGGCTTTACAATAGTACCTTATCTATAGAAATAAATAAAATTGAAATGTCTGTTTGTGACATATGTCTGTTGTGTATACAATATACTTATAACGAAATTGCAATTAAAAAAAAATTGTCTGTTAGAAGATTACCTCAGCCAAACAGATGCCTGTTTGATTGGCTGAGGTAATCATAGTTTAACAAAATTAAAGTAGCCTATCTTAGACTTTCAGCTATCTACCAGTGAAAGTCCCGTCAAAATCGGTCCTGCCGTTTAGAAGATTACGTCAGCCAAATAGACAGGCATCTGTTAAATATATCACCTGGAAAATATCATTAGCATCTATGTTTAGATATGTTTAGTTGTATATCTTTATACTTTTTAACGCGGGTGAAACCGCGGGGATCAGCTAGTACTACAAATAAAACAATTGTATTTTTGAAAGGCTCAAAATTTTACAAGACAAATATTTTGATAATAAATTAAACAACTTAGTCCCCAGAAATCCAGTTTTATTCATACGTGTCTTCCATGCGTCTTTCGATACGTGGTCTAGTATTCATTAGCTCATGATAAACCGCATGGCACCTTATACCTCACCTTAACCAGAGATTTCCAAAGTATTTTTAAAAATTTACAATGCTTTCTAACTAACTAAATGTGACGTAGGTACATTGTGTAAGTATGAAAGTGAAATGATAACGTTAACTAAATAGCGATAAACATGTTAATCTCATAAATCACAGAGATAACCACAGGAGATAACCAACTAAATTACTATGTAACAAGAGTAAGTAATTAAATGGTATTAAAAACGACACACGTAATTGGCCTTTAAAATATTATAATTAAGTATGTATTATTTGTATTTACGTCTCACATGGTGAAAGAATGCGGACTTTGTGTGTAATATTAGAAAAACAGCTTCGTGCTTTGTTTTGCACCTTTAAAATATTGTATTATAATAATTAGCAGATTTCAGAATTGGAATTAAAATTTGAAGAGAAATAGCATATGAATGTAGTAACATTTGTTGAGTCTAATTAATGTCTTCATGACGCTAGTCAAGAACAAGTACCTAATGGTTAATCTCTAGATTATGGACATGAATAGAAAAAAGAGTTATAATATGAAAAGCAAACATAGGCACTAATCCTAAATGCCTCTATTTACTTAGTCTTCAATTGCATCAACGCCCTTATGATGTCCATCCATCCCCCATCAACATCCTCGTGTGGAATCCCCTTCGTTAACCATGGTTGGTATAGAATAGATTTAAAAAGGACGATTTAAAGCTCGATGTAAAGGCAGAATACACACACACACACTACACACACACAATATAAAATACAATATAGAAGCTCTACACTCTACAGTGTTACTCTACAGGTCTACAGTCGAAATATGACGATTGAACCCAGTTGATTGTTGTTGATTGAACTGTTACCTATTTAGGTAACAGTCTGACTATCAGTAATACATCAAAAATCTTAGTCTAATGTTATTAGTTCACAGCTATGCCATTCCACGAGGCATATACTCGTAGCTTTAAATGATTAAATGGCACAATATGTTGATTGTTAGCTTAATTAACTATGCATAACACTTATTAGTATGTCAATACATTATGTTTGCGATAACGAATGACCGACATTGGCTGATTATACCGGGACCTCGTATCGCTAGACTGGTAGACATAATGTTACATTGTATGTGTTATGTCATTTTCTCGTAGATATATTATGTATTTCACGTAAAAAGCTATTTAAGACTTTGAAATCGTAAAAAAAGAAGATGGTCTATAGCAGTGGATTTTAAACTTTTGGGTGTGGCGGAGTCTTTTTGAGAAGCGAAATTTTTAACGGAGCCAAAAATAAACGAAAAAATTACGTGCATTCGTTTTATAATGGGAAATCATGTTACAATGTAATTGTATACCTTAATAAAAGCAAAATAATCTAATGGGAGTATTCTCGCGGAGTCCCCGTAAAGGCTTTGTGGAACCCAGGGCTCCATGGAGCATACATACTTCGAGCATTTAAGTACACGATTAGTGTTCCACTAATGCGTAGCCCTTAAAGCCTGTAAGCCCCAGGCTATAATAGGGTTAAACCAGAACGTAGTAACACTTGACAGTGTTGTTATGCTGCAATAAATAGGTGGAGCTAATACACGCCATAACCAGAGATTTATATATAACCAAGATTCGCCCGTTCCATACTTCAGACGCGCGAACCTGTGTTTGCCTTTTAATCAGATACTTTCGCTAGACGTGCAACGTGTGACAGAGAACAAACTATATCAATTACATAATGCAAGAGCGAGATAACTGTAACTATCACTACGCCATCTTTTCTTCAGCAGTTACGCAAAACGTAAACAGTTTTTGAATGCGCAGGGCCTATCTACGGTTGTATAAATCTTTGGCCTTAACAATTTTAGCTGGGACTTCTCAGTTTAAGTCGCGTGCCGTGGATAAGAAAAAATATTGTAAATGACAATTTGTAAGTGCCTTCATAGGCCTATGAAAAATAAAGACATTTCATTTCATTTATAGTAATACAAAATATATATTTCAAGAGTGCGAAGTCGCGAAGGGATTTGCTGATACCTAGTAGACTGCTCGGCGGGATGGATGGAGTAAAATATTTTTTAAAGATAATTTGTTTCACGTCAAAAGGGCATTGGCTCTCCGAGGAGCACACTTAAAATACATTGAATATTTAAGAAAAATCGTAGCCAGAAGCCATTTATTGCTGCTTTTACTGGTATTTAAATTAAAATCCTTTCAATTTATGCAAAGATTATGTTAAATTATGCAGATGGGTGCTTTTTGCGTAAAACATTTTCAGGTCGGAGGGGTTTCGCAATGAAAAACACATTAAATAACTTTCATTTCATTAGATAAAAGGGTGGATTCCCGCTCTTAAAGTTCAGTAAGCCGCTTCCTGAATAATATTTCAGTTTGGGGTTATGATAGATTATTTCGAAGAAGTCCGTTGTTTCTTGTATTTCTTTTTGGGTACGTTTCAGCTGATACTAATGATAATCTTAATTGGTTTTGATTCTAATGTAAGTGTAAACGTGTATCTGCTGATAAATAAGACTATGATACGGTTATAATATGTAAAATTATATGCCATTTTTATAAAAAAGCCTAATTATAAAAATTACACGCTACCTGATACTATAATAATATTTAACTGTATAGATAATTAAAGTTAAATTTATTTTATTACATTTTATAAGTAATACTCCAAGGACGAAGTGTCAAATCATTAAGAAGCCTTAATATGTTTCAGGGCTTCAACGTCCGTGGTTACGATCCGTCCAAAGAAGCTTTAACAGCCGCCGCCAAGGATGGCATCACTGGTGCCAACTCCATCGCCGCCGCAGTTGAAGGTGCTGATGCTGTTGTGTCTATCCTGCCAAGCAACAAAGTGGTCTTGGAAGCCTATCTTGGCAAGGATGGAGTCGTAGCTCATGTTAGTATACTTGTTGATAAAAAGTAGTGGTCCTATTAGAATACCCTGTACAACTCTTCTCATTGCATAGTACAGGAGTACTATTTTGAGAGATTATTTTAGAATCTTGAAAATATGTCTGTAACATGTCAAAGTCATTTAGAGAGTGATTATTCTGGTAGTGCTGAACTTTCGAGTGTGCAGATGAGATGATATGATACGATTGGAATTGTCAGGTTATCAGTTGTGCAGTCGTTAATCTCACAGATATTGTGATTGCTATGCATCGAATTTGGAATTTATGTTGATATTTTACAGGATAACGATTTATTTTTAATTATGTTTTATTTCGTCTATTGTTAATTTAGATCTTGTGTTTTCTAGGCACCCAAAGGCACCCTCCTTATCGACTCTAGCACAGTAGATCCCAATGTACCAAAAGAGATTTTCCCCGTTGCGATTGGAAAAGGATTGGGATTCACAGATGCGCCTGTTTCAGGAGGTAAGGTACTCATGAGTTCCTGACCCTTGCTCATCACAGATATATAATTATAAAGTACTTTTTCTTATCTATCTTGTAAAACATATTAAAGACCAATCACTAATTAATACAATATTCATTCCTTTATATTTAGAGTTTCAATTTATAACATAATTAACTTAGTCATTAATATAGAACATTTGGAACATAATTGGAAATTACGTCTAAATTGTCGTAATTGATATTAGTTCAAATAAATCTTATTTTAATTTGAAGAATACCGACCGGCAGATTATGTAATCGAGTCATTATCTTATTTCAATAATTGCCTTCACAATCTTAGATAAGTTTACCTAAATTAGATTGGAAAACGTCTTTTTTATTACCCTCGCGAGATAAGTGATATCGTATGATGTATCATTACTTTGCGTTGTGATTATCACTCACGTCGTTTTTTTGATAATGCGTTACCAAGCATCACCTCTCTTATTCAGTTTGTTTAAAAACTGTTAATGTTTTTTTAATAATAATATAAACAAAATGTTTATAATATCTTACGCTATCTACTTATTGAACTCTATTGGAAGACGATAGGTACTTAAAAAATCGATTATGGAAAGATTCTTTCTTAATAGTATAAAACAAAGTCGCTTTCCGCTGTCTGTCCCTATGTACGCTTAGATCTTTAAAACTACGCAAAGGATTTTGCTGCCTTTTTTTAAAAGATAGATTGATTTAAGAGGAAGTTTTTTATTTAAAGTGCGCAAAGCAGTGGACAAAAGCTATTAAATTATAATTCAAGAATAAGAATATCTAGAACTAACATTGTATCACAATATTACATAGTTATTATCAATTAATAATAGATAAGGTCATGAAATAAATACTACAGTTGTATGTTAGCAAACCTTCACTTTCTAGGGCATATTTACTCTTGAAAATGGAAAACAAGATTGACGTAATGAACTTGAAGTGAAAAACAAATTTTATCAACCCCACGCCAAACATTAGCGGAATAATGGCGGCCGTGAAAAACAATTTGATAAGATAAGACTGTTAGATGGAAGATTAATCAAACGTTACGACAGCTGTCTCGATTATGCCCGGACGAATAATAATGTAATAATTATTATAGGAGATGATGCGGAATGTTTATTCGCACTGAGCTATGAGAACGCAGCTTTTAATGTATAAGTATTTTAGATATTGATCTTTATTGATTTTTCTTATAAAATCGATGCAGCAAACGAGGATGCAATCCAGCTGATAGTAAGTGGCCACTGCCGCCTATGGACATCTGTAATCAACCCCAGATAAGATCAAGGTCCTACCTCAGGTAGACCACAGATGCGTTGCTACCTCTGAGGACTGAGCTGGAACGCCTGGGATTAGTATATCACCCTAACCACACCAAAAAGAAAGGCATCAAAATCCGTTGCTTAGTTTTAAAGTTTTAAGCATACCTACATAGAGACTGACAGCGGAAAGCGACTTTGTTTCATACTATGTACCGGTTAGAATCCCTAAACTTTGTGAAGCTGTTCAAAGACGTCGAGTATTATAAGTAACTTAATCGATAATGCCTCTCATTATTGATACGCATTGAAACAGCGTGGAATGTACTAGGTTCTCTCAATCCTGGAAAGAGATCTGTGACCAACAATGTGAATTAAATGGACATTCTGGCATTTGAGGTTCATATTTATAAAAATAAAACTCACTCACGCCCATTGGGTTCCGGGTTCGATTCCCGGCCAGACAGGTATCTGAATGATTTAGATTTCTGTTCTAGGTATGGGCGTTTGTGTGTTTACCTTTTTGTGTCCACGGGACCCACGACACGAGAGATAATCCTAGTGTGGGGCTATGAGTGTAGAAAGCGTCTTTTTAAAGGCGCTTTTCGCCGCGTTTCATAAAGTTAGTGCGTAATACAATAATGTCTTCTGACAGAAACATTTCTCGTTTTCGTCTTTCACCATTTATTTTATGAATACCTTCCTGTGATATGAAATAACGAATATTAAAATATAGCATAAATATTTTAGATGGATACTTTAATCTTTCTATTAATTATATTCTTATAAATTATTTAAGAGGTTTTCGTAGGACTTAAATGAGATAATAAATGTTTAAATATTGAAAGTAATTTAACGTGCTATGTAATAGCTATGTATTTTTAAGAAATTTAAGTAGTGAACGAGTATTTCGTTCTAATGTTCGTAACTAAGTTGGAACGCCTCGGATAAGTATGTCTCCCTTACCATACTTTCAGACCAAAACACAGCAGTGCTTAACACTGCTGTGTTCTGGTCTGCTGTTATAAGACAGAAATAGGTGTGGCGGTGGGGCCGAAATAAGAGACAGTGTTGCTCTCGAATTTCAACGAAGTCTAAGTCGTAGTAACACCCAAGTATTGTAATTTATTTTAGCAATTAATTTCCCTTCCATTAATGTTGTCCATTTTAGGCTGACATCTTTTAAATATAAGATACTGTTTGATTTTGTGCGCATTCTACATTCATAGCCCAACAATAAGATATTGTCCTGTGTCGCGTGTACCATAACCACACAGGCGAATACACAAACAATCAGACCTAGAATAGAAATCTAAACTCATTCAGATATCTGTCTGACCGGGAATCGAACCCGGAACCCAGCGTGTTAGACCGGTGATAACCGTTCCGCCACGCGGGTCGTCAAAATACTCATTGTATACTAAGATAAATAAAATAGGTAGATTACTCACCGCCTTGTATTTGAGTGAAGCCAAAAAACTACTTTCATGTATTTATACGCACATACTTACACAAAACTAGCGTAGTTTCTTGTCAGTACCTTTAGTTTAATAACGCTCACATAATCACTTTTATAACCCGACCATTTTAAAAATGGCTTCATTTGTTTGTCAGGAATGATATATCTACCTACTTTATTTATTTGAGATTGTATATTAAGATCTAATTTCTAACTAAACTAATAACTAACTAACTAAACTCTAACTAAACTAATAACTAACTCTCTAAAATTTTTTAACTCCAGGTGTGATGGGCGCTCAAAACGCGACTCTAGCATTCATGGCCGGTGGCCGTAAAGAGGACTTCGATAGGTCCTTACCAATGCTCCAGGCCATGGGTGCTAAGCAGTTCCACTGTGGAGAAATCGGCGCTGGTCAAGTGGCCAAGCTGACCAATAACATGCTCATGGGCATCACTGGGATGGCTACCGCTGAGTGCATGAATATGGGTATCAAGTGAGTATGTTTTTTAACCTGTAAGTAGCAAATGAGCATGCAGTCCGCCTGGTGGTAAGTGGCCACTGCTACTTGGACATTGGTAATCAACCCCAGATAAAAACAGGGTTACCTGAGGTTGGCCACAAATGCGTTGCTACCCCAGAGAACTAAGTTGGAACGCCTCGGTTAAGTATGTCTCTCTTAGACCTTCAGACCAGACCGCAGCAGTGCTTATCACTGTTATAAGGCAGAAACAGAAATAGGTGTGGCGGTGGTGCCGCCGGAGTCGAACCACTTGGGATTTTACTACCTTCAAATGTTATGTTTCATCAATTGGATCTTTTTTCAGTTATTTTTTTAAGTTGTTTTAGATAGTAGTTAAATCTTGTCACAGACTTTACGGGTGGTTTACAGATATGAAGGTACCATGCGATGGTTTCCTCGTGTTATTTACTTTGACTGTTAATGCGAGATCACTAATTTCCAATAAGTACTACAATATTTCGAAAAATCATATCGATACTTTAAAATTGTTCTTTAGCTGAAATCCCAGCAGTTTAAATTATTTCACATTGTTCCAATAAAGTTACATAAAGACAAACAAACCATTGAGCAGAATTTATTAAATCGGGACAAACCTCCTCGATCGAATAAGGGTCTCAAAGTTCAAATAAATATTGCTTCAATATTTCAAATAACTTCGTCTAGAGGTCACGTTAATATATTAATGGTTCACGCAACGATCAAGCCATTTGTAATTTAAATCATAGCCGTAGCTCTTCATTATCCCTAATTCGAGTATTAAATTGCTAAAGAAAATAAAGTAGGCACGTACACTCGCGAATAGAAGTGATTTGTAAAGTGTATCATCGCGTAGATAATTTATGTAAAGTTATAACAGTGAAAATGTGAACATTGTGAAATAACGCATTTTAAGATAACAAATTGAAATAACTGTACACATCAGTACACATGCCTGTACACACAATATGTACACATGTTTACATAATATATCTTCGTTGATCAGCTCCTGAGATTATGTCTACTTACTTCTACATTTTTGACTTAAAACAGCAGTGCATGTCTTATAAGCGCTGCTGTGTTCCGGTTTAAAGGATGTGGGAAGGAAGAGATAGGTACTTGCTAACTAATTGATTCAACCGACTTAGAGGTAGCGACGGATCAATGGCCGATTGAATTTTGGATTGGATGTTCTGAATGGAACACTTACGTAAATTACAATGCCATTGTATAAAATTGTTATTATATTGTTCAACTTTATCTGATTTGTACTTGGGCGCTGGTCATAGCAAATCCACAACTTAGCAAGAAATCGTCCTATGATTAAGTCTGTATTCATCCAGATAATTAGCAGTCGTTACTTTCATTGTATTAAAATAAAATTATGCATGACATCTATATAAATAAATAAAATTGAACAGACACTGTTTGTTACTTCAATATAACTTTTTGTACTCACGATACCAATAACGAAAATGATTTTTTTTGTCTGTCTGTTTGGGTTTAAATATGTATTCCTCTTTACTTTTTAAACGCGGGTGAAACCGCGGATATCAGCTAGTAGGATAATAAAAAGTATATTGGGTTCCAAATTAAAGAGTATCCTGTCATTGTCCTATGCAAATCGGTATAGGACAGTAGAATCGTTCGAAGAAATTGACGATTCCCAATTTTATTTCAGTGTAGTCGAGCCATCTATCTGAATGAAACCAATCATATTTATATGTAAATGAAAGGGTTCGGGTTCGTTTTTATTAAAGACGTTAGAGGGCGCCATTCTTCGTCAATTTGGTAGAGATTTACGAGGGATGGAGGCATTTCGGTAATTGTATACCGAGCCTAAGACTGAATGAAGACTTTCTGTATCTCGTTATCGTTTACGGTGGAATATAGATTGGATTCTCCTCCATCAACGTTATTTCGCGTTTGATCTATCCTCGATCGCGTTGTCTCGTGAATTTTCTTGACTTAATGAGATAAGGTTTTTGTTCGCGATGTTTAGCGGCTTTACGATGACTGTTTTGAGAAGTAGACTCGTGGCTGTCCTCGACGATTCATTTTGCATGCCATAAATGTGTAAGATCATAAGATACCTCAGGAGGAAGTGTATTTTACCATTTCTTATGAAAGTATACACGATACCTATAACGAAAATGCAACAAAAAAATTGTCTGTCTGTCTATCTGTTTGGCTGAGCTAATCTTCTAAACGGCTGGACCGATTTTGATGGTACTTTCACTGAAAGATAGCTGAAGGTCTAAGGCGTAACATAGGCCATACTTTAATTTTTGAAAAATCCATTAGTGCGCGCCTCACGTGCACGCGCGCACCCTCGCGGGAGAGCGGGGTGACGTTTATGTTTAAATTTGTGTTCTTCCGTACTTTTTAAACGCGGGTGAAACCGCGGGGATCAGCTAGTTAAAAATAAATCTTCCTCTGGAATCACTATTAAAAAAACGTAGTCACTAGAATTATATTAAACGTTTTTTTTGTTTCAGAATGGGTCTAGACCCTAAAGTACTTCTGGACGTGTTGAACAACTCATCGGCCCGGTCGTGGTCTACGGAGGTGTACTGCCCAGTCCCCGGTCTGGTCGCCACAGCGCCCTCTAGCAGGAACTATGATGGTGGATTCAAAAACGAACTTATGGTTAAGGTGAGTTTATTTGAATTATTTTTATTTTTAGTGTCCGACCGAAGGTCTTATTCTGACCGAAACCGAAGCCGAAACCGATTGTTCGGCAATCACGGCACCTTCGGCCGAAGCCGAAGGTTTGAAAACTCTAAGAAATTTAGGTTTAGATTGGCTATAATTAATATTATAACTATTTGTTTATCTTAATTTTACATAAATAACTTCTAGAGCTGATTAAAATTGCTATGCAACGTATAAAATATTATAACATTACGAAAAAAATTAATTTCTGACACAACTGGCTGTGTAAGCCTACAATAACAGTGCGTGTGCCTTTTGAGATTCAACATCTCCGTGACAATCTCCCGGATTTGCTTGGTTTGTTTAATTGCTTTTTAGAAACCTTCGGCTTCGGCCAAAACTTCGACCCTTTGAAGAAGTGCAGCAGAGTGGTCATTGGTCTGATACGTAGGTTTCGGGTTCGATTCCCGGCCAGACAAATATTATCCGAATGACGAATTTTAGCTGTACTACAACTTTTATTAAAAACAAGTAAGGAATGAGCGGACAGTTCACGTGGTTTGAGTGTTCAAACATTGGCTTTGAAACACGACCGTGTTTCTAGATATGTAAGCAACTGGAAATAAAACTGGGTTCCTAATTGACAATTACCACATTATTACACGATTACGTTGCTATATTAGAGGGGAAACAAATTATCGAAATATTTAACCTAAGTAATTGGACGTCTTTCAAACGGGCTTTGAGTTTAATTTAATTTAGTTTTATAGATTAAATAGTAAATTATTTTATCGGAACTTAATTAACTTTCTTAGAAATATATAATTGGTCATAACACAACATATATATCACAAGATATATAGATTCTGATTTAATGAAAGAAAATTAAATTATTTTTATAGATTAGTCACTATTTATCTCATCCTGATTAATTTCTTAGATATTTCCACCTGTTAATGTCCGAATATTTTTATCATACACAACACTACGCACTATCAAAGAGTCTCATCGATTTCGATTTATCGAATAAAAATTCATCGATATGCCGACAGTAAACCGTATCCAATTCGTTTCCATGCAAACGTATTGTCAAAAAAGTGCAGTTGAAATATTGAATCCAGTCAAGCGTTACTCCAATACACACGCAAGTGCAAAAACTGTGATCGTTCCAAATTGCATCCGGCTTGAAAAGTCTGAAATACCTGGTTTTTAGTTCTGTACGTCAGAGCATATGTCAATGTAGGTTATGAGGCTAATAGAAAACTTTTGTGCAAATCTAGGAGGCTTCAAAGCGAGTTCTTCTAGGCTAAGTTCTATGTATTAGGTCTCATTATTACTTACGATAAGTTGACATTGTATTCTGATGGCAATAATAAGTCCAACGTTTTATACTTTTTTGCTCAGTGCAGGCAGTACAATATACAATATAGACAATATATACAATAGACAATATCGAAATGCTTAAATTTTGCGCCGATTTAATTTATCAAAATGCTTAAATTTTGTGCCGATTTCATTTATCAAAATGCTTAAATTTTCCGCCGATTTAATTTATCAAAATGCTTAAATTTTGCGCCGATTTAATTTATCAAAATGCCTAAATTTTGCGCCGACTTAGTTTCGGGCTAAAAATGATCCGATTAAATTAAATATTTGTAATTATTAGTGAGCGATGGTTCAAACAAAATGTACTAAAGTGATTTATCGATATTTTTGTTAGGCAATGCGATGCGGCCTGTCATAATGTGCGCTTAGCTTTAAAAAGCTTTTCTGTTTCGTGTGACTGACTATCACAGGATAGTAAAAGTAAAGTAGAAGTAAATCTTGAAAATTCTTAATGACTCCTGACTTAAAATCAAGTTTAGGTACTAAATGTCTATTTTACAATTGCAGGACTTAGAGCTGGCGAGCGGCATGGCTCTCGGAATCAGATCCCCCATTCCTTTAGGAGCGGTGGCCACCCAATTGTACCGTATCGTGCAGTCTCGTGGGTATGGACAGAAGGACTTCTCATTCGTGTTCCAGCTGTTGAAGGAAGAAGGCCAGAAGTAGAATAAATGTTTTTAAGTTAACTTTTGTTTTGTTTAACCTTTTGTTTTCTTCTATTTTTTCCTTTTTAACATAGAATTAGCAATGTATTGACGACCCGCGTGGCGGAGCGGTTAACGGACCGGTCTGACGGGCACTGCGTTCCGGGTTCGATTCCCGGCCAGACAGGTAACTGAATGATGTGTTAAGATTTCTGTTCTGGGTCTGGGTGTGTATTTGTCTGTGTCCATGAACCCACGACACGGGTAAAAAGCCTAGTGTGGGGCTATGAGTAAAAAATGGTTAGTGTTTAGTACCTTTTTTATTTAGTTGAATAATAAAAAACCGATAAAGGATTTTCGAAGTAATATTGACCTTTTTCATACTAATAAATCGCAGATAAGAAATAATAATATCACCTCTGTGCATAAAATTAATAAAAAGATCACATAAAATGTAGGTAGGTATTATTTGACTCACTGGCGAGTTTAAATCACACGGTGCCCAGATGACGGCGTGACAAAAAAAGAAATAAAAGTCATTTTATTCAAATTTAGAGCAAATGTCGCTCTGATTTCGCACGATCGCTGGATTTTCAAATTTAGAAGGAATTGTTCCTTTTTTGTAAAGCAGATTTTAATAAATGTTGTAGATAGCCAGATTGAAAAATGATTTGAAATCAGAATGTTTTTGAGCTCGAATATTATTTGAAATCCGAACGCCATTACTGATATTACTTTTGTATTTTATTACTCGAATAATTATCATGTTGCGTTTTTTGCTGGACGGATTTATATGTGACTATTTTTACTTTTATTTAGTGGTTAATTAGAGTTGAAAAAATATTAATTTTAAACTAACGATTTTCGACTAAATATAACTAATTTTCAGCATTCAAAATATACTTACAGCAATAATAAATTATTGTAAGTTGCA
>DWPV01004409.1:0-13663 GCA_018251915.1 Urbanus proteus proteus
GAAAAGTGTACTATGAGTGTAATTCTATTGCGAAGAATACTTCTTAATCGTTAGAATCTTACTCAAAAAACTCCTTAGCCGGTGTACTCGAGTTGGGGTTGATCTGCGGGCTGGTGACGGGGGTGCAGAGCGGCGTGTTCCAGGTGTTGTCGCAGCTGGTCCACGGCAGCACGGAGTTGATGGACGCCAGCGACGCCACCAGGTAGTACACCGCCCAGCCGATGATGGTGTTGTAGTACATGCCCATGTAGATGTCGATCATGCATATCGCGTAGCCCACGCCTGGTGAAAATAGCTCATTTAAGTACTATTCGTTATGGTACCGATGGTATAATTACCACAACTATTTTTGTGTAATTGTAGTGATAGACTGCTGCAGTGTCAATGATACTCGTGGTAGGTAAATTTAAACTATTTTTGATTTGTTCATAAAACTGTTTCTTGCATCTGTGATTTGGACACGTTAAGTTATTAAGCAAGTAATGTTGAAGTCACAATTTGAAAGCGACAAAGATTTATATTTTGCCCATAAGACGTATGATGTGAAGAAGGAAAACTAACTTAAATATATTTTTTACAGTTCTATTCTTAATTCCTTTATTATAACGATCGCGAAAATAGGATTAATTGTTAAACAATGACTTGTACTGTGCGAACAAATTCATTACTAACAAATGGCAAGTAAACCGAATCAAGCCATTCATCTTACAATAAATCTCCAAACCGGTTAAAATCGAATTATTCGAGGTTCCAAGTTTGCGCGGCAAACGGCGCCATGTTTGATAGAATCAGCGCCATCTGTCGGATAATCAAATAAGATCGCATCGCGCACTAATTAGTTTATACGTCTCGGGCCTCGATTTATTCGCATTGATAACGAATCTCTGATTAATAACGGATTTAAATCACGTTATACGCTTCGCATGGATTTATGGTTATTGTAAATTGTTATTTTTTTTGTATAAAGTTATTTCGACAGATTTGAAACAGTTGGTTGTATGATTTCGAGTGTTGTTTGTCAAGGTTATAGAAGTAAAAAAATAACTTGGCATAAAAAAATTAAGACGAGAGGTGATATTATTTTAGAACAATATTACAAAGCAAAATTACTGAACTGAACTGAACTTTCTTATAAATTATGTTAAAATCTATAAGTGCATGTCTTGAATTTGGCGTCTATTTGGTTACTGATCAATGTGGTACGCATAAACTGACTTCACATATTCGATTGCGTGCGATAAGGAAATGTGACGGAAAATGATGTATGCGACTTTGATACGCATCGCTTAGATAACGCGCACAATTTAACGTGATGCCGTACGAAATATTTGCGTTTTATGTTTGTGTATATACAAAAAATACAATGTTATCTATATTTAATTATATGATTTTTTAATAAATGTCAAACTATTAGATACTCAGAGAGAAAGCAGTTTAAGCCCCATAGTTCGTCATGGAAAAAGGTTTTTTATACTATCTTTTATATGAATTTAATTAGATTTTTAAATTAAAAGACACTCTTCATATACCATGTACTATCTTAATATAAACTGCTAATATATTGTACAATGTATAATGATAAAAATAAATCATAATTATTGAAAAGCAGTAAAGCCCTATGGAGTACGTAGCATCTTTGCTACACATTTATATCGCATTTTATTATCGTAGCGCTAAAATAATGTACTCGTATGTATGCATACAAGAACTACGAAAATTAAATATTCACATATTTTTAGAAAATTCAATAATATATTTTTGTTTTTAGCACTACAAACGTTTAGCGAAGGATTCTGAGTACAACCAACAAGGTAACCAAAATAATTTTGTACAAACAACTTCGAAATGAACTTTACAAAAGCCACGTGATCCTTAAATAAAAGTCGTGATATCGGAAGATGTCCAAGTATCGATATACAATAATTAATATTCCCCCAAAAAACAAGTTCTTGATCGTTTGCGAGTTCTGCATTTAAAGCCCCGAAGTTCGAGGAATGTCTGATTGGTCAAATTACCGCGACGAGGGATGCCCACAGACAATGCCAATAGATCACGGACAGAAAAATGTGAAAGCTAAGATACGCGTAACTACGTTTTAGAAAAATATAAAGATGTAAACGGTTCTTTAAGAAACCAATATATAAATCTGTTTAGTTTATAATTAGGATGATACTTTACCAGTATATTTGTATTTGTATGCAGACTTTTTTTTTAGTTTTGTAGTTCAGCTAAAACCGATAAATTTAGAAGTATGTAATTTTGTAAACCAATGTTGTATCTTTATCATACATAGCGTAGATATTACGTATATATTTTTAGATAATCACTGAAAAAAGTTTTAAAATTGGGGTTTTCAAAAAATATAGTAAATAGAAGACAAAAGCTTACAAGATATTAGAATATGGTTTCGTAATTGAAATTTAAAAAAAATATATATTTTAAGACTGCGAGTAATTCAACATATAAACGCTAAGTACGAAAAGTAACGGTTAGTTTTAAACGTCGATCGGCAATGAGGCTGGCTCAAATATTTGTCGAACAGATCGTGGGACTTACGCTCGTCCCTCGTTCGGGCTTAAGTGCTCCTCGATGAGGCTAGTCAGGACTCTAAGCTTAGATGTACGTGGAATTGGACTTCAAATTACAATTACAAATTGTACAAAAGTTTATAGAAATAAGTACAATTAAACGGTCGGTATGTTTTTAGTACGAGTACTTATTTAATAACAACCTTGTAAGTTTCGTGATGACGTTTTATAACCCTTTACTTAAGAATGAAGGTGTAAAAAATATACGGCGAATGTGTGTCTGTAGCAGGGTAGCTCATAAATATAAGGACCGATTTGCATGTGTGTTCTCATTTAAAAATACATTTTATTTTCGTGCTTACTAGCCTTGTTTTACGATATCTGTTCGTAAGCTATTAGCAAACTAGCTATCTGTTTGTAAGTCTGTTAGTTATTAATGTATTAAAAATTCATGAGAAGATTGTATTATATTATAATACTTTTATCTTACTCTTACAATGTGTATTAATAATTATTGTAATAAATGTAATGTTAGTTCACAGTTTTATTTTTTTCATATTTGTATTACCTTCAACTCAGAAATAAACAAGAATGCAATCCAATTCCATCAACTCTTAATTCGATTGTATTTCTAACGAAGCTTGCCACATGTTATTAGGTACCCTAAGACCTAAAGACTAAGTTGCAACGCTTCCTACAGAATCCAAAGTACGAGTATCACAGTATCATGAACACAAGGATATGTTAAACCACCTAGTGTAAGTGCGTCAATCGGAATCAGTTTCATACATTTTAATCCCATTGAGCAGCGGTCTATTCGTCCGAGCTAAAAGCATTGCCTCCTGTATATTTATAAAGGTCAGCGACATATATTAAGCTGCCTCTCGAGCCCCACTTGCCTAGAAGCACTTTTGTTTCAGTGAAAAATGGAGTAAGATAAAGATTACGTATTTAATTTACTGTGTACGTAAGAATTAAGAAACATGTTTAAATCGTAGGTTGATTAATTTTGATATGCTTCCTGAATATGCTTGTGAGATGTGTCGATTTAATCTGAGTACCATTGAACAAGAATATATTATGTATCAAAAATGGTAGATTTTTTTAGATTCCATTGCTGTGCTACCATCTCTGCTGTATTCTAGTTTGAAAAGAGTATTCAAGTTTATTTCTCAGAAATAGTAGATATACATATAATAACATCAGATTTATTTACCATCCCATCGACATCAAGCTCGATTACTACTTTAATTTAAAAAAAACAAGTGAAGCCTTCAATTTTTTATTATCTACAATGCATTAATCCATTACAATCTCTACACAAACTTTCCTAGCAATTGCCTACATTATACAATCTAACAATGCGAATCATCACAATGATTAGCAATATTCCGATTCGACAGTCCTCCAGCGGATTGCACGGGAAGACTGCGTTCCCGGGGGACCAAGTCTATCACTCAGCGTTTAAGTAATTACCGTGGCGGTTTGTGTCGCAAATGGTATTTTGTAACATGGACTCAATTTTAACGTGAGGTTTTATTTTTATGTTATGGAAGTATTAAATAGATATGGTTTTGAGTGTAAAACATACTTGACTATGACCAGCTATTTAGCTTTCAGCGTTCTTATAACAAGAACAAAACAATAATCAATATCAACAGTACAGGGTATACACACACACACACATTACAGGTAGTACTAGCCGATCCCCGCGGTGTCACCCGCGTTAAAAAAAGTAAAAAGGAATACTTATCTAAACATAGGTAGCATCTCGCTCTCCCGCGAGAGGGCCCGCATGCGAGTGGCGCGCGCGTTAATGTTACGCCTTAGACCTTCAGCTATCTGCCAGTGAGAGTCCCGTAAAAATCGGTCCAGCCGTTGAGAAGATTAGCTCAGCCAAATAGACAGACACACATTTTTTTTTATTGCATTTTCGTTATAGTTATCGCGTATACTTTCATATGCAATAAGTAAAAAAAATGTTATTTTGAAATCACAAACAGACACTTCAATTTTATTTATTTGTATAGATGTATCGATAGGTACATATTAAGAAGAAGATATATATATATAGGTACATATTGAGAAGTTGTAAAATTATCGACTCGTAGCTTCGTAGCTGTGCTACACATTGTCAACATACTACGCCGTAGCAACATGTTCCTTAACGGCTTCTTTGCAAGAACTAAATACTTTTGGAGTCATAATTTTAGTAGACAAGGCATGTTCATTCAAATTGAATCGTTTGTACGAATGTTGTGGGCGGGTAATGTTACTGATAAATGTGTGTATGTGAGAATGCCTTGTTACTCTTAAATTAGGTAGCAGATAAAGGATTTCGGAACTTGTTAAACTCATTTTTAACTTTGATTTTTTACAAACAGGAGTTTACCACTTGCATAATCATAATTACTTAAACATTTTTTTTAAGAAATTAAACAACTAGTATTTTCTTCGTGTTCCGTGTGTACCGTTCAGCTTAATTTTTTTTACTATTTCCATGTGCGACGCAGGTGATTCCGGGTTAATTGTCGAGCTATATAGATATTTGAATAATGTAATAATCATGTTAAATTTTTGCCATACAACTGTAGTATTTTTGGGCCTGTCCATTGTGCCTGTCACATATATAACATAGTGACTGTTAATTTAAGTTTACCTTTAAGCGCAGGGCAGATTCGTTTCCAGAGAGTGAGGCACCCGCAGCGGTGGTACTGGCCCAGTGCGAGCTCCATGAAGAAGAGAGGGAGCCCTCCGAACAGCAGCATCACGCAGTATGGGATCAGGAAAGCACCTGGAGGAACCACTCTATGAAGTGACTATTTGAGGAAAAATAGGCACCCTTCGCATATAATTAGTAAGATTTGTAACTACAAGAAATTATTCATCATCTACATGTGAGATGATCTGAAATCTTTCTTGTGTAAACGGCCATTTTTATCTGATGAAGGCCTGTCTTGAAGTGGCCACTGCTGCTCATTGGCATCAGTAGCCAACCCCAGATAAAATCACAGTCTTATCTGAGATCGTCCACAAATGCGTTTTTACCTTTGATGTGTGAGTTGTTCCACCTCACATTAGCATGTGTCCCTTACAAACACAGTAGTGCTAAGTATGGTGAAGCCTTCGGGGTCGATCCATAAAGGGACTTCTTTTTTATATGATCGAAGTAGCAAACGGGCATGCAGTCCACCTGATGGCAAATGGCAACTACCGCCCATGAACATCTGTAATCAACCCCAGATAAGATCAAGATCCTACCTGAGGTTGATCACAGATGCGTTGCTACCCCTGAGGACTGAGCTGGAACGCCTCAGATAAATATGTCTCCCTTACACCCTTCAGACCAGAACACAGCAGTGCTTAACACTGCTGTTATAAGGCAGAAATAGGTGTGGGGTGGATGCCGCCGGAGTCGAACTGCATATAATTCTACCATCTTCTGATTACTTACCGCCGCCGTTCTGGTAGCAGATGTAGGGGAAGCGCCACACGTTGCCGAGGTCCACCGCGAAGCCCACCACCGCCAGCAGGAACTCCGCCTTCTTTGCCCAGGTCTCGCGCTCGCGAGGGGGTGTCAGCGATACTACTATGGATCTTGTTTTTTGGACCTGCTGCAGAAATAGTGACTTGAGTATAATTATCAATATTACTACGGGCATCAACTCGTTATGTTCCTTATATTGTTTGGGGTCCATTAATGCATAGATGATTGCATAGATGATACCCAGACTCAGAAAATATATATTTTTTTGTATTTTATTTTATTTTTTAACGCTTTTTACACACATACACGAATACACATACACTCAGACCCAGAACGGAAATTTAAATTCATGAACATTTAGATGTCTGTCTGGCTGGGAATTAATCTCATTGCGTGAAAGACCGGTATGGTAACCCTTCCGCCACGCGGTATGTCATAATGTCGTCGTTCAATATGTATATGGGATTTGAATCTGAACAGAAAAGAAATGAAGTAAAGAATGAGAATGAAGAGAGAATGAGAGAGAATGAGAATGAGAATGAAGAGAGAATGAGAAAGAAGGAAAGTAAAGTAAGTGTGGTGATACGGACGTTGTTGGGCGGCGGTGCCGGCGCGGGCGCGGGCGCGGGCGCGGCGGGCGGCGCGTCCGGCGCGGGCATCTCCGACTGCGTTTCACTCTCGCCGCACTCGCCGTTCCGCCGCTCGAGCCCTGGGCTCCTCCCCTGTCACACACACTTCATATTATTTATTTATTTTATTTATTAGGTAATCCAACAGCGCTGCATTAAAAAAAAGATAGAACACAATTTGTTGCTTAAATAACGTGACCAAAAAGGACAAGTTATCAGGGAAATAAGCAAGCATTAAACTTAACCACTATGTAATAATACCGACTAGAAAGACCAAGTCTACACCCACATATAACTAACTTATATAAAGTAAAAGAATACATGGGCGTAATCTCTGAAAAAAAAACTTATTTTTAAGATAATCCTGAGTACATTTTTGGAATCTGTCAAAAACATTTCAGATTCACGATTTGTATGATAGAAACAGTTAAAGTTTGGTTAACTTCCTCGAAAAAACACATTCTTAACTGTTACATACTATTCCAATGATAAAATTAGTTGTCCTGAATAACTCTATTAATAAACACTATAAATATGTCACATACGAATTTACATTCAACTTAAAAGATAAGCAAAATATACCTTCCACGTACCTATGCCGACTACACGAATAAGATTTATTTGCACAAAAAACTTTCGTAAAAACCTTCAGAAAATCGGGGTAACGGGTGTGTTACGAGACCCTTAGTTAAATCTAACCTTCCACACTATAATAATGTAGCATGATGCAGCAATATTTACGATTCGATAAAGAATTTTATTATTCAAGTTTAATGTACCTATACATACTTACGTGAAATTTCGAAACACGTAAAAGTAATGTTCGAAATTAATTAATATGTAAAGTAATTTCAAACATAACTTTAAATAACTTGTCTTTTTTATTTGCTGGAATATTCAGTTTTGAATCATGTATTTTTATACTAAGGTTTTTTGCAGTAGGTAAATTCTAGAGTTCAATAATTTCAATTGATTTAATCGACACAATGGAAATGTAGATACTTTGATGATTTAAAATGAACATATTTTTGCCGTCTTGTTGAAGGGGCAAACGAGCATACAGTGCACCTGATGGTAAGCCACTGCCGTCCATGGACATTTGTAATCAACCTCAGATAAGAACAGAGTCTTACCTGAGGTTGGCCACAAAATATAAAGACCCACATCAAGAATAGAAACCCAAATGATTTGTCTGGCCGGAGTTCGAACCTAGAACCCAGTATTATAAGTCAAACCGATATGGTTAAATGCTTTAAATATTTTAGGCATTATTTAAACTACATATAGTGAATCATACCTAAATAAATGTGTCCAAAAAGACAGCATTTCATTTACCCAGTTACAAAGAAGTCTTTGTGATTTAGTTTAAAAGCTTTACTTTTAGCCGTAGGTATCGTAAGGTCAGTTCACTTTACAAATTACTAACCTTTCATATTATCCATACATTTGAAGGGTCACCTGTTGAAAAGAACTATACTGTAAAATGAAAATGTTCCAATGTAACCCTCTATGTAGTTACATGAATAATCAAAGTGATCTGTACTTATACGTTAGTACAGGATAATCCGAGGTAGATTCTTTGAATCATTGGTTTTTATGTCTATAGAATTTGTATGTAGTGTTCCTAGTTTCGTTTAAAACGGTTTATATTATTTTATTTTGTATAACAATATATTAATATGTTACAAATGGAAGTAAAGATGTTGTATGTTTATAATTATATACCTAATAGAAATATTTAGGCCGCTGAATTTTTCAATATTTATTTTTAAAATTTTAGGTAATACTGAATGTTGTCTGACTTTTTTTTATTAAAAACCTACTGCTATAGAAAGTAATGATTCGGATATTGGACACTTATTTATTTTGGAAGTAATAAGGATGGTATTGTATTACTCAGCAGCATTTAACCATTTACAAAATACCTTTATATCACAAAATCCTAAAGAGACCTAGTGACATTATTTTTTCAAGAAAACCAGTTTCCAGTCCCTACGCAATACAAGTTTTTAAACCCCAGTAATAATTAACTGCAAACAAGTTGTCGAGTTATGTTTGTGCGAGCGGCAGATTGCTTCGCAAACACAAATAATGACCGCGGCGCTTCGGGCCCTATCACGTAAGGGCATTTAAGATATTACGGTATTTGTGTAGAATTAAAGAAGTTAGATCATTGAAGGTGGTAAATCCCTTCGTGGTTCGATTGCGGAGGTACTTCCTGACCTTAGCGTTATGAAAGCATTGTTAAACACCGGTGTGGTTTAAAGGGCGTAAGAAACATACTAGTCCTCAGAAGTGGCGACGCATCTGTTCGATTTCTGGTTGAACTCCTATCCTTTATGGAGTTAGTTGCAGATTTCAAATAGTTATTATAGGGGTGGTGCTTTAAGAGTTGAAACATTATTGGATACTACTACGACGTTTTTTCAGACATACTTTTGGAAAAAATTGATACAAAACGTTTGAATTTTTTACAAAAACGTAATAACAATAATGTTTAGAACCATGCTTGTCAATGCTTAATTGCTCAATTGCAAAAACATTGTGCCGTAGTAAGCTACCAAACATTTGTATTAGGTATACATAATACATTTTTATTGATCTTTAGAAGCAATAAAGTCCTATCTATTTCTACCTTATAATGGAAGCGCTGATATGATATAATTTTAACAGTATATGGGACATCAGTTTCGCGGCTCGATATTATAATACTGTTGAGTCTTTTAAGCCACCACTAATTAACCTCGGAGATATTGAAACCACTATGCAGTAAACGTAAGTTCACTAGTACACGCTTTTAAGTTATAATCACGGATGCCAATTACCTCTAAGGACGATAATATTGGCATAAAACGTGGTAGAATTCTCTATGTAGTTTGCCTCCGGCGGTACCACCGCCACACATATTTCTGCCGTGTTAAGCACTGCTGTGTTCTGGTCTGAAGGGAAGTAAGGGAGACATACTTATCCGAGGCGTTCCAACTCAGTCCTCGGGGGTAGAAACGCATCTGTGGTCAACCTCAGGTAGGACCTTGATCTTATTTGCGGTTGTTTACAGATGTCCATGGGTGGCAGTGGCCACTTACCATCAGATGGACTGCATGCTTATAAAGATGGTAGTCCCTTTGTTGACGCGACTAAGGCGGCACTATCGTCATACTTATTTCAGTATCAACACTATTGTATACTAAATAAATAATAGCATTATATGTGTAGTTTAGCGCTGTTATCAGATATGATGGGTGGCGAGACAAAAAATAATTTGACATCTTCCTCTTTACGGCAGCAACGAATTTTAAATAGACTTCCTTTTTCTTCCGTCTTATTTATTAACTTTGTAACTACTTAGCAGATGAACTGCATTCGTTTTGTTGATTTGATTGATAAAATTCTTATCAGATTATCAGAACAAATAGAGCTTATAGAGAGGAAAGTGGTGTAGTTTTATTTGCAATCAATTTGAGTCGTTTAGTACTGAGCTGAACTGTTAGGGTCTATCAAGATAATGCGATATGCGGGACCCAATAATGAAAATAGACAATGGGTTTATTGTTCTTAAGTTAATTAGACCGAGATGCGGATCGCTAAAAGCCATTTGTTGAAATGCTTCGGAAAAATATATTTATAGTATTGCTGTTAATTTTTATTTTCTTTTCTTGGTTGCAACTCTTTTTGTGCCCTTCTGTTGCTATTCTCTCCGAAACTGCGAGAAGCTCTGGAGAAAGCTTTACCATGTTGATAAAAGTCACGTCTAAAAGTGTAGATTAGTGTACGTATGTTTTTGGAATTGAGACTCATTATTTTTTGGAGTAACGGCATATTTCAAATAGTTACTTAAATCAAATCTTGCTTGCTTGGAATTTCGCTACGAGATATGATTCAAGATGATGAAATCCGTAGATTAACTAAGTATACCGACATAGCTCTCAAAATTATCAGGTTGAACTGGCAACGGACAGACCACATAGCTCGAAAGACCGATAAATGTGGGGAAAAAAAGGTCCTCGAGTGGTGGCCAAGTTTAAGCAAAAGCCACTCTTGACATTAAGATATGTAAGTCAAGCTAATAGGTTTGTTGTGTACCTCCTCATCGAAGCTTACTGAATCTCTATCACTTAATTACTAGGAAATTCGACTAGAAAACTTGATCTTGACACTTGAACCACAGAGCTTAAATAAATGAGGTGTCGATCGATTCTGAAAGTTCCGCGTGCCACATTAGTTTAAGGGCGAGTCGCGGCTAACCTTGTCAGTAATCTTGTCACTTGAATTGTAAATACATACATGAAAGCAATTTAATAAAGTGTAACTCTTGCTTGTTAACATTTTGTTCATAAGGTATATCATATGTTAGTAACTGTGCCCTCCTTTTTAAATAACAGAAATATCTGTTAAGTGGACACTGTTGTCGTTGATGATATAAGTGGAAACTGTAATATGTATAAAATCAACCCCCAGATAGGATAACAGAGAGTTACTTATGACGAGCAAAAAATGCGTTCTTACCTTTTGTACTTACTGGACTAATTTGAAACGCTTTATAATGTTTATGGTAGTGTTTATCGTAGATATGTTTTAACTTAGGTACTAACACCCGCGTGGCGGAGCGGTGGCCATATCGGTCTGACACGCTGTGGGTCAAGGTGTCGATTTCCCACTTAACAGATATCTGAATGATGAATTTAGATTTTGTGTTAGCACTCCCGACACAGCAGAAAATCATACTGTGGGGCTATGAATGTAGAAAGCGTTATCTACAACAAAAATTACTAATTTTACTAACAATGTGAGCTAAGAGTCATCGCTACATGCGCGTTGATAAAGGCATTAGAAATACGCGCATGAGTATTGCCACCATAACCACGAGTTACGTTTTAAACTTTTAAGCACACATCCTCGTTGCCAATATAAGACACTAAATGCAAAACATCCACGCAAAGGGCCGCATTGTGCGCTTTACGGCCTCCTCCAAACGTTATTGTCAATAAAAGGAGTCGCCATCATTCATGGCGGGCTTAAACTTAAATGGATTCGCTTACATGAGGTCTTTGTAAGGTTAAGTTGTTCGAGATAAGTAATAGGTCTGAACAAGCGTTTTGTTCATAGGTATCTTCGTTTATGGTTTTGATGCCGATTTTATTAAGAACGTTGACAATATTAAGATAGTTGATAGGTTGAGTTTGAAATACAAGGGCCTTCTTGCTTTGAGGAGTCTGCTTTGAGGTGAGCTTAACGGCATCACGCAAGGGAAGCATAATATGCGTTTATCTTACTACGAGGGTTTAGCGAGTAGAAATTTGACATTACCTAATCTTTTCCTGGGGTAGTCAGGTGTTTTTGGATTTTAATCCGGATCACTATAAACTGGAATCAGTTCATTCGTTCGTCGAGGTTTAAAGCGAATTAAGATAAGTTATACATAATATATTTCTACTAATAATAGTGAATTTTACGTTTAATTGCAACTACAGAGTTATTTGTTATTTTTTACGATTACGATTTTATGTCATACAATACAATAAAAAAGACGCTTTCTACACTCATGGCCCCACAGTAGGATTTTCTCCTGTTTCCTGGGTGTCATGGACACACAAAGACGAATTCATAAACACCCAGACCCAGAAAAGAAATCTAAATTCACCATTCAGATATATGTCTAGGGAACGAACGCGGGACCCACTGCGCGTCAGGCCGGTATGGTAACCATTCCGCCACGCGGGTCGTCACAGATTAAAAGAAACAAATATGCAAAAGAAACATAAAAATGTCTTAGAGACGGATGTTCGTTTTCTCCTTGACTTTAATAAAAAAAAATGCTTAGAAATAACATTTTCAAATCGCATCGTTGCAAGAACTGTTCAAAAATCCATTTAGAAGTATTAAATGAATAATTTATTTCATTTTCAAAATATCTAACTACCGTATCATTCCGACCCTTTTTGTTTGACTTTAATTCTAAATTATAATATTAATCACTTTTAGGGGACTTATTATTTGAAATTGGAGTGTTTCAAATTCGGTAAAATAACGCGTAGTTATCTGCAATACATATGTAATATGTTTAATTGTCCACGTGTGCACTTTAAATTTGGTACTCTATTCTTTTTTTGAAAAAAGTAACTACAAGAACATTACAGTTAATACAACTTTAGTGGCAAAATAAGATTTCGTTCTTTATCTATTATAATTTTTGTATTGTGTAAATTACAAGAGAAAAGAAGTAATCGTTTTTATAAATTCAACAGGTGCAGCAAAAATTAAACTGTTTAGTATCTTTAAAGATTTATATATAAGACCCGCCCCGGCTTCGCGCGGATGCAATGCTGATACTAAATATATTATAGAAAAAACTGGTGTAAATATACATATAAACCTTCCTCTTCAATCAATCTATCTTTTAAAAAGCCGCATCAAAATCCGTTGCGTAGTTTTAAACATCTAAGCATACATAGGGATATAGGGACAGAGAAAGCGACTTTGTTTTATACTATGTAGTGATACGCAATATTTTTTTGATATTTAATTATTTTCTTTCTTTTTTAATTTGCATATAAAAATGCATTTATTTTGCCTTTAATATCAGTATTTAAAAAAAATAATCTAAAACTGTTATGAAATTAAGAATGTACTAACAACTAAGAAAATTTAATGTGTCTCTAGCTAGAGATTTTCAGCTGAAAATAGAACGTGGTCATGCCAAACCAATATAGTGTTTATCATTAAGTACACATAATATATTATTATCGTACGCTTGTTACTTGTACCAGCCATACTTGTGTCGGCTATGCCAGGCATTGTGGAGCACACGAGGCCAGCGCCGGCATGTAGGCGCATACCGGAGACTAGCATAGCTTTGCTGAACTTGCGACGTTGTATCCAGATATTCATATCTTAAATCCCGAATTGGCACGTAATAAATAATTCATTTTGTATAATCTATTGAAAAAATCTCTACTTATAATAAAATTGTAACAGGTCGATGTCTGTACATTGAAGATATCGAAAAAAAAATTACATAG
>DWPV01004410.1:0-13662 GCA_018251915.1 Urbanus proteus proteus
GTGAACCCGTTCCTTACTTACCAACGCTTTATATAGGGACGACCATTGCACCTGCGAAGTGACTCAGCGAAGCGTGTAATAACGAGTCTGCCAGGCTACCCGATTAATTTTTAATAAAATAATCTTATATTTCCTAACAGTATATATATGGTATCTACGTGGTACCTACATACAGGGTGTATACATATTTGAACATCCTGTAGAGTCATAACGTTTACGTCAGGGCTCGTGTCATTTGATTCATGTGCTTTGCTAAGACTATTATTATGCCTTTCTGTAAATTGTTACAAATATAAAATCAATAAAGAATAATGATAATGGACGTGTAAGGACAGACTTATATTCCAACATGTGATTTTGTTGCTTTGGTACACTTAGGTTATTTAAAAGATATTCTAAACAATTTAGTTCTCTCCCCATTACAAATCAACCAACAATTTAATAATTATTTACATTTTTTTAATACGCGGAGATCATACTTTTTCTGTTCAAAAACGTTGAAAAACACACCAAGTGTATGTTGTAAGTTATGTACAGATGTATAGTCCGTCTCAAGTGTCTTCCGAAGCATTACTAGGCGCATGAGTAGCTATAAACGGCCTATTGTATGCACTTGCGAGTAGCGACATTAAACTGAAAGCGGTTTGCGGACGGTGTTGTCACCTCCGTCTATTTTTCCCCCAAAATATCATTTTAAAATAATCAATAATCAGATTTAATCCTTTTAAACCACTTATGAATTATGACTTATCGGTTAATGTTATTGAAAATTTGACCTTATGTTATTTTAAATCATCATATATCGCCATTAAAATTAGGCACCCACATATTTTAGGTCTTTTTTAAACAGCAAAAATGTCTACACCCTAAAATAATCCAAATTTCTGTTTACACTAAAAGTCCCTACATTTCAGGAGGAAATTCATGCTAGCAACACTATTAGCAAAACGTGCATAAAGTAGGTACGAGAAGTATTGCAATGGCAACCATTCTTTCCTTAATGCACCTGTCTGGCGTCCGATATGCATATCGAGTACGTCAACTGCGTCTTAACAACTTATAGTGCCTTTGTTGAAGGACTGGGAAGGTTAAACTGTGGTTTTGTTGAAGAATTCAATCTTATTTTAAAACCCCAGAGCTTTAAAATAGATAATAGACGTAGTAAAATAAATAATAATAAAATTTAATGAAAACTCTGTTTTAAAGTTATTTGATTATGATAGCTAATTACGATCACAAAATAAAAAGAAATTTTAAGATTCGATTACAAGAAAAAAAAACTACTTACACGATTTTATTACTTTTATTGTAACTGTAGGATTTACCATAGAACTAATTGATATTACTTATAGAATAGGGCCACAGTTAACTACTATGGAGTTAAGTAAATACCTAAAACTAAGTGTGCTAGCTAACTGTACTTGCCTTATACACTGAATCTAAACCATAACCATTTATTCAACCGGCGACAAAGGCTCGCAGATGAAAATTGTCGTTGTTGTCGCAATGGATTTGAACCGGTAGTCGTGCTGGAAGCGATCGGAAGCGGAAGGGACTCAGCAATTCACGCTTCCCGCAGTTATACTTCTTGCTGCAGATGGGTAATAGAAACTGAAACAGACGAGCTATAAGCGGATTGCTGTTACGTATTCAGCAGTACAATGCGGATTTTAATTTCAACCGTAAACTTAATCGTAATAATTAACAAAATTAAATAACGGAATAAAATTTATTACTGTATGGTACTATAAATGGAACGATTATAAATATCTAATAATTCGATATGTACGATAACTCAAAATTTTGCTGCCTTTGTTACACAGACAGCGATATCGGAAGTTAAAAATATGATGAATTTAATTTTTTGTCTTTTTGTGTGAAGCATTTATGATTAACTCTTGACCGTAAGGAGAACTTCATGCACCTAAAGAATTTGTATCGCTACTACTTCACACAGCAAAGTGGCACATCAGGAAACATTCCACTATGAATACACTAATCTGCAAATGGTAATCCATATTAATTATATTATTAATTCAATAGCCCGTAAACGCCACTAAGCCGTAAATAGATATCAATTGGTGTCAGTAATCTCGAGCTAGAAGTGATCGGAAGCGGAAGAGATTCAGCAACTGACGCGCCCCGCGGTGAGCCGAGATCTTGCTCCACTGATCTCAGCTGTAAATAGGATGTTACTGAATTTTTATTTCCTAAGCTGTCGTCTAGTTTTATCTGCCAAAGGACACATCAAAAGATTAAGGTTTTAAATAATTTGATTATGTTATAGAAACATTGTTACATTAATAATATTATAACGTTATCATTTGAGAACTCAAATTTCAAATAATCGTAAGAATTCGGTCAACTTTGCTTACGAAGAAAAGCTTGAATTAAATAAAAATTGAAAAAAATAATTAGTTCTAAATGATATTTATTGCAGCTAAAACCTCAATGTATTGCATATATAATGTATAATTGTACATGTATATCAGCAAAGTACAAAAAGCTTGTTTGTATCTGCCAAGAAATTTTAATAACCGGGATTTGTAATATGGCCACGTTTGCGTGCGGTTCCCGCTTTTATCATAGAAGATGAGCAAATTCCTCTATGTATTCTCGTTTTATAACAAAAATTAATTAATATGGATACGAACAGAATGTTTTGATCTGTGTTTGTATGTATTTTTTTGATGATTGACTGATCAATAAAATAATGGTTCTTGTTATTGGTTTCTCATGTGGTATTGTCCTCAAATGGCACCATTTCTTTTTATTCAATGGATTTAAGGAAGAGGAGACACAATATTAAATCTACGAGACATAGTCTACTAGAATATTGCAAGCTATTAGAGTCAGTATAGTTTGTTAGGGGAAGGTTCCTACTACGCTACACCTATTTTTGGCGTGATGTAGTTTTGTGTAATGGTGAAAGGGTGTGTAGGCTAAATGATATTCCACAAGGCGATATATAGACAGTAGGTAGTGATACTACCATCAGATTACTGTTAATTATTTTAACTTCATACAGAGTCGAGAACCCTACTGTAGAATCAAATAAGCATGACCATAATCAAATTCGTTAAAATAAAAACAGATCGAGTTTATCAGAACAAATCGTGGCCATTTTTAAAACTTTCAATAGGGTCTTACTAAGTATTCGTTTGAGGAAATTCGGAGTCCAACAACTTAAAGTTGCTACCAAATGAAGCGTTACAAAAATGAACGAACTTCTATCCGGCCGCAGTCTTGATACTTTATCGTATTAACGTTTGATCTAAATTTCTTTTTCTTTTAAAGATATTAGTAGATGCTGAACGATAATAGAAATGAAATTTAAATCAAATAATATGTTTTGGGTGTTATAACTTTTTTTATTTGCCACTTTTGGAGACGGGTCTGTTCGCACAATGGGGAGCCCTGGAGAACCTACCAATCTGTTGATATGAATTAGTGGAAGTTACTTAAAAACGACGATGAGATACGTTGAAATTTAAAGCAAATTAGTATTACAACTTCAGCCGGTTAGTATAAGTATAATATAATTAGGTAGATAAATTTTGACTTGATTACCGATAGCTAGCGAATTATAAAACCCGTCGAAAATATTACGAATACCGTTAGTAGGGACCATTTGGAGATAAGGCAGAGTGTAGGATCCGTGAAGTCACCTTTAAATCATTACTTGTTTTCGATTTGTTTTTTCTACGACGAAAAAAGACAGCGTGAAAAACAAGCAAGACTAACTTTCGGGCAATCAGCAAGCCTAACTTCGCGAAGGGTTAAATCAAAGGGATCCGGTTTTATGAAGACTTATTTCAGACTTACCTTCAAGTTGAAATTAGATTTAATCTGGCCCGAAGCTTTACGGTTGAATTTTGTAAACAATTTCGAATACCTCTACAACTTCCAGGCTTTGTTGAAATACCAATGGGAACTCGGGATAGCGTTGTTTAGAAATTCCACTGAAATGAATTCGTAAGTACTTATATGAGGTCGAGTTTGCGCGTATGTGGGTTTGTTCAATGGACGATGGCTATTTAATTGAGAATATTTTTGTTTTCGAACGAATTGTGTGAGATTTATTAATTGACGATATGGGATTATTTAAAAAGTGAACTAAAATAGGTGATTTAAAAACTGTACAGTCAACTCTGGGGACAAAGACAGGTTAATTATAATTATGATAATTATCATATTCCTACGAAGACTTAGTGAAGTCTTAAAAAATAGTGTTAATTTTTGTTAAGATTAAGGGTGACAAAAACATGTTTTAATATTAAGCAATTACATTATATTTAATTACATTGTATTTAATAAAGCTTTTAATACTTTAATTATTGAAGAACAGCCAATCCTGAATTTATTTGCACCGAAGTATAAAAATATCGGCGCTAAAAATACAGTTTATCTTCCCTCGGCTGCGGCTCTCTAAACCATGTCAGGAAGTAATTACAAGTAACGAGCGGCGAGGGCAATAGGTACATATATTTTATCGGATTACACGTACGTTATCAGCCGACCGCTGCCCACACCTCGTTGGCTTGTCGATGGCTAATTAACGTACATAGAGTAGCTAAATAATTTCGTCATAATCGCGGCATAATGCATAAACAGGCGATTAGGATGTTAGCCGTGTGGGAGAGCTTTTGGTATGATACTGTTGATTTAGTGCTTTTTCGGATTATATCAGGGAGTGTGAGTTTAGGATCTTAATGTCTTTGTTGTTTATTATTTGTATGATTTGGGATTTGATTATTTATATAAGGTGGCTGCAACTTATATAAGGTGGTAGATAATTTTGTGGTTCAACTCTGGACCCGCCATCACATTTCTTTTTGCATGATAACAGCAATAGGTATTGCAGCAGCCAAGCTGCTGTATTCTGGTTCAAAGGGTCTCTTACGACTTAGTCGTAAGGGACCCTTTGAACCTCAAGGGTAGACCTACAAACAGAATTAACACGAGCAAGTAGGTACCAAAGCGAGCGAAATAACGTTGTAGAAAATCTGTAAAGTTTTTTAATGTACTTAGGTATCATTATATTTTATCTGATAAAAATCGACACATTCAAGATTATATAGCATTGTTTATCTCATATTTTTACACATTCCACAGTTCAAAACTTAAAATATCCTCAGTCGAGGATGATTATTTCATACGTAGGTGCGATATTTAAATGCAGATTGTGATATTTGCATGAGGCTCCAGCTTACGCCTTCCGTGATTGTTGAGCGAGGCGTTAACACGTCGAATATCTGATATTCGGAGGCTATCCGACCCGACTTCCGAATTATTTCAACAAGTACTTATATGTACGTAAGGTGTGGTTAAAATATGCATTTTTATGGAATTGTTACACACATAAAAATGTCATAATAATAGTCAAAATTCTAGGTCATTAACTTAATGTAAACCGAATTTAAATAACTTCAGTAAACACAAGTACGAATGGTTAGTCGTTATTGCTTTTAGACATCTGATATCAACATTTAATTGGATTGAAATTCTATTAGAGGTTAACCAAAGTTTCATCACTACGCTTGTTGATATACGAGTTGCTACACGTTATTTACAACAAATAATAAATGGATCTAACAGATAATGACCATGCAAAATCATGTTGTCTAAGATTTGTACGGAACCCTAATTCACTGTCTAAATTTATAGCACTAGTCTGTCTAATTACTCCATTTAAATCCAATGTTTATACGTAAATAAAATAGAAAAATAATGAAAACAGTGCTAAGATGAGCGGGTAAACCGCAAGTCCGAGCGCTGACACGGCCTGACTAATGCCTCGCATTAATATCCCGTAATTAATTGTTTGCATGTCCGAGGACCTACCGTCTCGTGGAGTTTCACTGTGAAATAAATTAACGAACTAAAACGTTTTATGCTTTGATGACACAAATTGCGATCCGGTTGTGGCATCCCTTTGTTTTGCTTAATGAGAACGTTTTTATTATGACGAAAATAATACGACTGTCTTAAGGTTTATATTTAGGTTTCAGGTTTATTTGTGTCGCTTTATAATAAGAATAATGATACCTATTAAATGTATGTTTAGTTCTATTCACTATCGTCCTATTCACGACTGTCTAGGACCACTATATTGATGGCAGTTGTGAATGGACTTCAGTGATGACTGACCGTCAGGTAGACGGTATATTGGAATGCCACAACATTTTTTTAAAAGAAACATATCTACTTATATGTTTTTTTGTTCAAAAATTAAATTAAATTTTCATACAATTTATCTATGAAGTAAGTAAAATAGTTGCGTTTATAATCAGATTTGTATATTTAAAATCCATTCAAAAACCTATATACCGATCCATATAGCCTCTTTCAGGAGTTTAAAAACATCGCGAACAATGTAGTTGACAGGTTAGTCAAATAAATTCTAAAACTACATAAACAAAATGTGAACAAAAACACAAAGTCAGAAAGTGAACGGTCCGGCGATACCCGGGCGTATTTTATATGATGGAACGAGATGATATCGGCCAAATAGAGCACTTTTGATTTAAAACCGAGTGTACGGTTTGTAAAACACGAAGGTAATTTTGTCCACTCGATGCCGATGCTCGCCCCGTGGAAGTACCCTCGAGCGGTATGGATCGTAAAATATACGACACTCAATATATATGGGCAGAGGCCCGTTTATGCCCACTTAGAAAAAATGTTGGCTTAATTCAGCACGTCGTTACCCCTCCCACGCTCTCATAAATATAAGCGAACGATTCATGCGATTTTATCGCATAATACTCGATTCGAACTCCAGGATAATTAGCTTTTACCTGTACTTACAGCTTTTATTCTAAGAATTGTATCCATATCAATGGCTTCCCAATCTTGAGACGGAATTACGTCCGTGTTTTTCGGAAAGGGACTCTTATTTCTATTTATTATTAGCATAACTTAGATGAAAACGGCATTTCTTTGATATTCTCATTTCCATGCAAATTAGCGAATCATGAAAATTTTACTTTACAAATAACATCATTGCTGGGAATTATTCCATACTCCATTAAATATTTAGTTGTTTTTCAAAAGGTGATTTAAGTAGGTAAGTGAAATGTGAACGAAAATTATTACTCTAAACTTTTCTGCTGCTATGAGTATTTTAAGATGAGGAAGATATAGGCCATAGTCCATGCATGTCACCTCCAGGTCAATCCAAGCTTCCAAACACCTCTGAAAAACATTATGGAAAGCTCTTAAGCATATAGATTTTTCTCAGATTTAGCAACAAGTTTAAACAAGTGGCTATATTTATTTTTATAATCACGCAATTGCGAATGTACATATGATTCGAAAAGCAAATCTACATAATAAAGCTGATTTTCATACTAAGATTTCACTGGTATGCTTAATTTCTTTTAGACTTTTGAATTCTGTACACGTCATCGATTTCCTCTTCAGTCACCAATCTGGACAATGAGAAAAAAGAGTGTGGGCTCGGGGCGACACACAAAGAGCATTCGCGTACCTGCCTTGGAAAATAGTGGCGGTATGAAATTCACCCTGTACAAGGCCGCATGCGGTCTTTTACGATTGAGTAGGTATAGTTAGCAAAAACACTAGAATAGCCATTAAAAAATAATATTAATAAATTATTATTGTCAACACGACTTTTAACCTAAAGTATCACCGGTCTTTTTCTTTATACTAACATCATTTTGAATTAAGCCAAAATCATTTCTTTTTTAAAAATATGTGTACAAAATATTAATTTTAGCAGTTTATTTGCTTAGTATCATTTGCCTTTAAGATTTTATTTAATACGTTTATGTACGTATTAAATATATTATCTTTCTATTTAAAATTATTTAATATTCATGATAAATTTTATTAATGTACGTCAAGGTACTTAGTATACTAATTAATAATAAAAAGAATACTAATCATTAGTCAGTGACAAGTTAAAAAATTGTTTGTAAATAATATTATAGAAATAGTTTGTTCATATTGCCCCTGGCTGAATATAGAATTACAAAATATTACCAATAAAGTTCAGATATTAGAAAATAATACCCATACCATATAGTTATTTTTAAAAGAACGCCAAACATGTGAAGTAATGTAATATTGTTTTAACCCGTCTCAGATATTGCTTCCTTCGGTATAACTTATCACAATATTGGCTTTAGGAAAACTTCAACGGAAGTTATCTATCTTAGGTGTACCATATTTTGTACTGTACCATATTCTGTAATCCGACCCATTATAATATTTTTTCTAAATAAATAAAATAAAAAATTACGAAATCTTTAACCATGTTTACATTTGTAAATGAAAATTTTAATTATGTCCGAATGTACAACTTCATACACTTACAGATATGTAAGTAAATACACCTACGTATAATAACGACGATTACTTAGATCTAAAAGTTCAGGATGGATCGGAATGACGAACATTAGGAGGGGGAAGGGGGGGGGGCATATCCAGCTGTGGACTCAACGCAGATATAATAATAATAATTACACACGAGCTCACTTCCAATTGCTATAAAAAGTTTCATAAAAAGCACTAAGCACTTTCACAAAAGTTACAATAAACGTTCCAAAATAAATTCGTATTGGATTTTTCGTCAGGCAGTGCGGTGATCGGTAAGAACTTAAAAGCGCCAGTACAAAGGGAAACATGCATCCGGCGGAGGCTATTGTCGCGATCTTGTACCGCGCCGTTTGTTATTGAACTTGCGTTTACTATTACCACAACAACCCGTTTTGGTTTGGTTTGGCCTGTGATATCTTTGACGTAAATTTGGTGTAACTGACCCAAAAAAATAGTAAAGATAAATTTCATATAGCATGGTTTAGGTTAGTTTTGCCAGGCGATATACGAAAAATATTAGTATATTAATAATGTAACAATTATATTATCATTTGGTTAGATTGTAGGCATATTTAAAAGTCACTGTTATATACGTATAAACTAAAAAATCGCAAGAGATACTTTCCTTTTCTTTTGCTTAATTAAATTACCAGCGTCAGATGTCACAATATTAATGTAGGTAAAAATAAAACGTAAGGATTTTGAGGAATCTATGAACTACTGTCTCGTTATTAATATTAATATTCTTATTCCTTAATCTTTTAAGGTTTTTACGTTGGCATTGTTATTGATCCTGTTCAATTGTTTGTGGTTGGAATAAGTGGAGAGCTTTCAGACAGGGCCAGGTATCGGTGAGCTAAAAGCGGCGATATAAAGGAAAACCCCGCTTAGAGCGTTCGACTGCCGCCATTGTTGTAGAAGTTGGCTCAGTGAAGAGTCAAGTTCACTTTGATACAAGTCGTTTGTTGTTTTTTTATATAAGACTAGTTGATCCCCGCAGTTTCACCCGCGTTAAAAAAGTAAAAAGGAATACACATCTAAACTTACATACATATGTAACATCCCGCTCTCCCGCGAGGGGGCCCGCATGCGCATGGTGCGCGCACTAATGCTTTTTTTCCAAAATTAAAGTAGCCTATGTTACGCCTTAGACCTTCAGTTATTCTTCAGCTTCAGTGAAAGTCTCGTCAAAATCGGTCCAGCCGTTTAGAAGATTACCTCAGCCAAACAGACAGACAGACAAAATTTTTTAATTGCATTTTCGTTATAAGTATCGTATATACTTTCATATGCATTGAGTAAAAAAATGTTATTTTGAAATCACACACGGACACTTCACAGATGTTAAGATCACTCCTACTCCTGAACTAAATATGTGTAACAAATTCCATGTACATCCTGGGTAAACCAGGAGCTTGTTAGTGCAGTATGGGTGTAAAGCATTAAGATGATTTCTGAGTTAGCAATTATAAAGCGACCATGAGATGACAGGAGATGCGACCGAGTCATAAGTCATGTCCGCTTTGTATGCATTTGAATGTAGGCTTATGAAGTGATACTCAGAGACAAACGAATATTGGTTGCAATAAGTAATTCTGATTGCTTGTTTTGTCTTTTGTATATTCGACAGTCATAAAGTCAATCGTCAGTAAGTTAGACAAACATCAACTGTATCTATTTCGCCTAAGACAAATATAGATGATTTATTGATAGGCGAGCTTAGTCTAGACACTAGTCTATATCACTTTGACTCAATACGATGTATGTAGCCGTATACAATAGATAGAGGATAGATTTGATGTGACAATATCTATAATAGAATTAAGCGGGCGAGTGAATAAATATTGAAAAGCGAGTATTGATAGAATTATATACTACTCATGTTATTTACATTTTTATGTTATGTTGTTATTTTATTTTATAAACAAAGCAAATGATTAATTTTAAACCAGTTCGTAGAATAACTACAACAAAATGAAATAATTGCCAAGAAGTATCTATACCTACAAATAATCACGTAAATTGGATCTTGTTCTGTTTAAAATTTTAAAGTGGTAACATAAGGCATAAGCTAGTACACATTAAGCATAAATATACATATAAACTCTGAATATATATAGACCATATTCCGAAGCGACATAGTGCATGTGTGAGGCAGCACTTAGGACTCTATCCGGAACTCCCGGGCGTCCGTCACTCGCGCAGCGGGCGCTGTCCGGTGCTGTATGCCAATATTGATAACACGTATGACATGGTTTATTGAGATCTAAAGTGTTTATTCGCCGGATAAAGCATTGTTTTGCCGTAGCTAGTTTATATCAAGGCTATATAAACAAGCAAAATTAAATTGACTATGTAGATGATGTGTGGAAACCAAGTAGTGCATGTGTGAGGCAGCACTTAGAACTCTATCCGGAACTCCCGGGCGTTCGTCACTCGCATAGCGGGTACTGTCTCGACGCTGCGTGCCAATATTAAAAACACATATGACATGGTTTATTGCAATCTAAAATGTTTATTGGCTTGCTCAAGTATTAAATTCCTATACATAGTATGTATTAAGGCTACAATTATACACGTGAAAACTGACTACGTAGATCTGATGATGCGTAAGGCAGCACTTAGAACTCTATCCGGAACTCCCGGCGACCGACACTTGCACAGAGAGAACTGTCCGGAAGCTGTGTGCAAATATTGATAACACATGTGACATACTGATCTAAAGTGTTTACTGGCTCGCCGACTTAGGAAATGTTTTGTGACAGAAACGTTTTCGTAGCAGGCGGAGCTACAAGCAAAATCAAGTAGGTATGTATGTATATTATTTGGTTTAGCATGTACTCGTATGTATAAATTAAATAGCTAGTTACACAGTGTTTATTGAGATTAAACTTTTAGTGTACGCTGGTTACATAAGCTACCACATCGACTTTTATGTAAAGCTAAATTGTGAGTGAAAATGCTTTCCATTTAATATACCTACATGAACGTAGATATTAAAAGCGTAGATATATGTAGAAACAAGTATGTTTGAGGCAGCACTTAGGATTCTATCCGGACTTCCCGGACGCCCGTCACTCACAGCGCACTGTCCGAATCCTTTAAGCCAATGCTGATAACATTATATTATGGGATAATTATGGTTTATTGACATCCAAAGTAGGCTCTAAAGTATCTGAAGAGTGCTTGTTTAGTACGGTTGATGTAGGAAATGAGTTTAATGCTTTCGTTCGAAACCATCTATGAGCTAGAGTATTAATAATGTTTGGCCACAAATACACTTAGGTACATCAATCCGCATTTAGCAACGTGGTAGACTAATTACTAAGCCTCATCTATTTGTGAGTTAAGACCCAATCCCAACAGTAGGAGGTAAAAGGATTACAGCGCACAAACACACATTAAATCGATAGTGGAAACATGATAGTGTAAGTATATCGTTTATTTGTTATGTTTATTTACATTTTATATTTAATAATCCTTTAAATAAATATTTATACAATGAAAAGAACTCTATGTATAAATTATTAATTAATTAAATAAATTATTAATTAATCATTAATCAAGGTGCAGATTCATCTGTGTTATTCAGACAATAAATAAAATAGTATGTATTGAATCAACAAGAGCATTGAGCTAGAGATCTCTCGCAAATCTTGTATTGAGTTGAATAAAACACGGATTTAAATAAGAGGATTGCTTTCTACGAAATAAATAACGACTGACATTAACTATTGTACTCAGCTAAGGTTAATGAGATTTTACTAAATGACAACAGTAATTAATCTTATACTTTTAGAAGTGCCATAAAGATGTTGTAATTTTCCTGAAACATGTGGCTATAAGGCGCTCATAAACATCTGTAATCAATCAACTCTAAAAACATTAGAATCCTACCAGAGATTAACAACAAATCCACTACTTCCCCTGAGTATTAAGTTGTATACACCTGAAGATGTAGCAGGGTAAAGAGCCTGGACTCCTTCTAATAGCGCGGAGGCAGGCCACCAAAGAGGTACTTAATATAACCCGGTATCTTTTCCAAGATTTCATTTTACTCTTGAAAGTCCCATTGGATGGTACGGATAAAAATATCACCTTTTTATCATTAACTTGCTCTGAGGTCTGACATAATCATAAGCATCACTGAATACTTTATAAATTATTTCATATAAATCACAAATTAATTTGTTAATGTAGGTATTAAGTTTGCTAGAGAACACATCTAAGGCTGCGTATTTCAGTGATTAGTGAAATTGTATTTGGCTTCTTGTAAAGACTTAGGTCGAACAACTTTTAGATTACTTAGACTGAAATGTTTAGTTTGTTTGATTATCAAAGTTAAATTATAGTTAATTTTAGTACCATATCCTTGTATCAGTATTGCGTGTATAATATACGAGTATATAAGTATTATTAAAATTGTTGTTTTAGGTTATTTATGGTAGTGTCCACTTGTTGGCAAGTGGTCACTGCTACCCATAGACTTTTGGAATCACGAAGAACAGCTGAGTCAATTACAGACATGTTGCCTGTCCTGAAGACTAAGATGGTTCACTCATAAGCCAGTCGGTATATCCATTTCTCCCTCGAAGTGCAAAAAAATATTTATTACTATACTATACCCGCAATAGGAGGTAGAAGTATAATTATTCCAGTGAAATGTACTCTTTTATTTTCTAATATACATATTACCTCAAGTAACAAGAAGCTTCGGGTATTAAATTGGAATATGTCGCTTCTAGTCCAAATGTCTTATACTATAGCGTCAATGCTACTCTCTAGTGGCGACTAGCCCAGGCTTTGAGTCGCGGCTTCAATTTCGTTCCGTTTGATGTGTTTAATTACTTTGTTTGTTCTTGTTCTACGGGTGATGCTTGCTGCGGTCGCCCTAAGTCGAAAACGTTTCCAAAACTGTTAGCATTCGCAAATTAAATGTTACCCACGTCAAACTAACCGAATAGTTTTATACTGGAAACGAAATAATTACACGCTTATTGAGGAGGTCGGATGAAATGTGTGTTATCTTTGGGGTAGGTATTAAATTTATTAATTTTACCCTCGAGCTTGTGTATTCGCAGTTTGTATTCGCCCGCCCGCTTATCTTAACGATCTGCCCGCTTTTTTACTGTGACCATGTGATTTTTAAATAAATTGTCAACGACCGAGTTTAAATGTGTCTGTCTGGATTAAAGCTTTGGAATGTGTATTTTAATTGCGTTTTACGTGTGTTAGAAAGGAGTAATGTACCTAGTCCTATTATGGCACAAAGCTATATAATTTAGAAATTCTAAGGATACCTAATTATATAATAGGACA
>DWPV01004411.1:0-13660 GCA_018251915.1 Urbanus proteus proteus
GCAGTGTAGCGCTGCTGCGTTCTGGTTTGAAGGGTGTGGTGAGGAGACATGCTTATCCGAGGCGTTCCTACTTAGTCATCAGGGTAAGCAACGCATCTTTGGCCGACCTAAGATAGGACTGTAATCTAATCTGGGGTTGATTACAGATGTCCATGTCCATGGCAGTGGCCACTTATCATAAGGTCTACAGCATGATCGTTTGCTTCTTCCACCATATAAAAAAATAAAAAACAAGTTTTCTATGTACCCTTGGCTATTATTTATCATTTAGACGCTGGAAGATTGCCTCAACTTTCGGCCACAACCGTAACACACAACTTTAACACATCTTGCCATTTTTCCCAACATAGATTATAAAACGAGTTCCTTAGAAAACCCTACACAAACTCCGAACCACATAATACATTAAGGTAAATTTGGTCGACATCTCTTTTTATTGGACCCACCAAAGCATTTAATTGGCATCTCGCTACCGAACTGCGCAATTTTCTGGTTCCGTACAAAAACACTTACTTCTGGTGGATTTAACTAACTAAATGACTTACTTTGATGACATCGTTGCACCTAAACAAATAGTAAACTTTAACTAAATAGTTAAAGTAATTTGAACTTTATGTTGAAGGAGCTCTGGGTTCGTTTTCATTGTAATTGCCTGATTGTAAGGGCATAATAAGCGTCATTGCTTTCTACTTTACATTTATTTGATTAGGGTCTGGTCTGTATTATGAGCGAGTCGCGGAAAAGCTGAGTAATGCAGTTAGTTACACGTTACTGTCAATCGCATGGCTCATAAGCAGCGACTTGTAGTAGACAGCAGTTGCAAAATTTGGAATAGGTTATTTAAAGGGTTTTCAAATGGAAATATTTTAGGAGCTATATAATATAGTAAAGTTACCTACACACTCACTAAGATCTAGAAAAGAGTTTCTTTAGAGATCCATAATTTTGTAATAAGTTCATACTTAATTTTGTTTTTTGTCTGCCCGGAAATCAATCTAGTAACCTCTGTGTAATTGGTTGAAGACCACCTAATTCCAAGCGTAATTAAAATTTAATTAGTAGATTAGTAAAAAAATGGTAAGAAATCCAATCCAAAATATCACGACTAAACCTAGATCTCTGAAAAGCTTAACAGAAATTAGCAAGAAAAGTTTACTAGTTTTTGTAGTTCTGCCTATAACTTAGACCACGCACCAACTTTGGCGACAGAATCCCGAATCCCCACAAACACGTTAAATGATCAACCGAGATTACCCAGCACGCTCTATCGACCACCAAAAGGTGTTTAATTTGGGGGGGCAATTGTCGTATGAATAAAATTCTGGATTGACGCAAAAACTTCAGCTCATAAAGGTGTATCGTGGATTGAATTGCGAAGCCGTTGTTTAGTGATCGAATTAGCGAGGCAGTCGTGTGGACTTGGCTAGTGATGTCGGTTGGATTTTAGATTTTTGTTATCGATGTTCTGAACGAATTATTTGCATTAGATAACCATTCTAGTCCGTAATTCGTTTACAAGTTTAACTACCAATATGCTTACTTATTACTTAAGTTATTACTTATTACGTAAGTAGGTACCTAACTTTTTTATTTACTTTTAACTTGATATCAAGTGGAATGCAGCCTAGGATGAAGCTGACTCTGAATGCATCAGATTGTGGATATTCCATCTAACTAGTTTAGTGGGTATCTTCCTATAGGCTTATTTTATTCTGATCTAGTAAAAGATTTTTATGAATAACACCACCTATGTCAAGATCACTAGCCAACATGAGACGTCACAAGGACTCGATACCGTCACTCGCCACATCGACACTCGATACCGCGCCGCACCGCTCTGCTTGTGAGAACTACAAGCAATCCGCGACAGTTGCATCTCACCATCACTGCGGTATTGAGGAGTTGCAACTTGCGGTTACTCTCCAAAATTTCTAAATAAAGCTATGGAACCTGCAGAAAAATCTAAGTAACAACTAATGTTCTTCTTAGTCGTCTCTTCATTACTGAAGGTCGTGCCTGCTTTGATAATCGAAAATGCAGATGTGCAGCAAATTTCGCCAGTGCTCTCGATTTTTTGCCTGTTTCAGGAACTTTGTGACAGACATCTTGGAGAGGTCCTTGATTTGATCCGCCCATCTGCTTGGTGATCTTCCTCGAGGTCTTTTACCATCCACTTTCCCAAGGATTTCGCGTCATACAATGTAGCCAAAGTAGCCAAACCTATGAAAAATCTTACCATCTTCCGAGCTGTGCTAACTTAGATCTCCGGAAGTAACGCATCTGTGGCCGTGTCTGAATGTGTATTAGGAAATTAATAATTTTATAAATAAATTTCAATCAACTACTGCCCACGACACCCGCTGGGTCCATTAGTTGTTAATTTTCCTGTTAGAATGGCTTTTAACAAAGAGAAACAGATTGTAAGTTATCACTTCAGCTGTTTTAATTTTAATACCTACTTAGGTACCTACCTATTGTGTTCCAGAATAATAAAAACACATTTGAACTAAACATTCAAATCAAACCGCGAAATAACAATTATTACAATATCTATCAATAGCAAATCGTGTAAATGCTTATCAAAATTATATTCGTTTTTTGTCAAGGACTTTGTAATTTAAAAATGGAATATTCTAACAAATACAAAGTTGAATTAAATAATTCGATCGAAATTAGCATTTCGGTAGCAGAAGATCGATTTCATTCCATTCGTTCCCGCCTATTCATGTAACAAAGAACCAACACGGAATATATCGATTTTGAATTTATCAAAAATTATATTTGCATGTTAATGCCTATCACTAACGGATTTGCTCGCAGCATAACTGGGCACAATGCGAAACAAATTTCAAAATCGATTCGTCAATCGCATTATCATATAGATTGTGCATGAACAGAATAATCGTTTCTTTGATGTTTTTGGAAAAGTTTAAGATAGACGAATACGTTACTTTTGTTGTTCTTGTATTATTGTATATCGATGGAAAGATGTGATATGTTGTTTGATATGTTGTTACATATTTAGATTTTTTTTTTTAATATATATAAAATTATTAATGAGTCGTAGAATTTTTAAAGTACTTATATTTAATTTAAATAACGGACTCTGACTGTTCTGACCAACTTTAATGAGAGAACATATTTTTTATGAAATGTACATTGTACAATATCCATATAAAGAAAGGGCAAGATATTTTTATAACTTTAGAATGAGTGGGTATATACCCGCAAATATTGGTATTTGCGTCAGTGTCTAAATTATGTAATTAAAAAACGGCTTTTTAATACGCAGAAAAGGAAAGGAACGGATTTTATAACTACAAAATCGCTCTATCATATATTAATATTACAAATATTAAGATTAAGTAATTATTTATCACTTTCCACTTGAATAAATTTAGCGTATTCACTAATAGGTTATACATATAAAGCAGCTTATCACCTTATCAATAAACGAATTTGTAACGGTCTGTTAAATTCCGTTGTAAATGTAACAATCGAATTTAAATTACACTAGTACATCAATAAAATCGTAAAATTACCTGCATTTACACATGTTACAAAATTACCATAAGTATAGCATTCACATTATTGGCTTGTCCCCGTCATATGCAAAAATCATTTAGCGACATTTAAATTTTCTTTATGCTGGCACATGGACTGAACGTTGCGAATCGATGAATAGATATTTTTTTTATTGGCGATAAAAATTGAATGCATCCGCAGTTAATTTGCGTATGGTGCATTGTAGACCACACATTGTGACGTTTTGTTGGCAACACCTCCAGCCCGTAGGGCGCGACCCGCTGCCCTCGTGTCGCGAACATTTCACATAACGTAACAATTCAATTATTGTACGTACGATTGTGCCATATTCATAAACATTTTTAAATGGCATTGCATTTTTCGGTAGCAATGTCATTTTTATGGCTCATTTAAATTTGAAATGGTCTGGAATCGTTGAATCTTCCTTACTTTACGTATCGGTTACAGATTTGCATGTTTCTAGCATTGTCCTGTTATTGGATCATATTTTGGATGATAGACATATGTTAATTTTTTATATTGATTTCATTGTATTTTTAACGGTTGGCAATCAAGTATGAAGTTATCGAGGTCCCATGTCTAAGGATGAATCAATACTTGAGAATGTTATTCTTTAATCTAGTTTCCGTTGTGAAATGTATTGATGTGAAAATTTTCAGATTTCTTTGTTGTACTGGCTCCTGACCTCGGATATTATAACGGTTCTTTTAGGCTGATCTTAAATTATTGTATAAAAGAAATTATTTTGTGATCAATTGTGTAAAATATTTAAGATTTTGTTAAGGGTTTATATGGTACGAACCTAACTAACTACTTAACTACGTTGTGTTTAATTTTTTGAATATTTAAAATATTCCAAAAGATATACATAGGTAGGTACGCCTACACATATGGCATATATTATAGTTTTATTAATTTTCTATATTTTTAACAATTGCTTAGCTTTGCTTACATAAAAGAATAATAGGTAATAATTATTTTGTAATATAAATATACAATAGTTAACTATAATAGCTAGGAATTTTCTTTATTTATAGGAATTCATTATTATGAATGTAGTCTGATTTAAATTTATCTAAGTTTATCGTCTCTGTAACCTCCAAAGTTAGTATATACCTACTAGGATATAAAATATGATCTGAGGGTAACGTCACTTTTTTCAAATTCCATAGGTTACAAGGTTTGGTTCATAAAGAGTAAGAGTTTATTTCCAAGTGATGAAAAGGGTTTCATCTCCAGAGTTTTCCAGAATTCTCATTCCCCAAAGTTGTTCCGCAAAGGATTGTGGAACAACTCTGGAGGCACCACAACCTCCAGTCACACCTATTTCTTCCTTACAACACAGTGTTAAGCGCTGTTCTGATTTGAAGGGTGACATAGTTATTCGAGGAATTCTAACTTAGTCTTAATGAGTAGCAACACATGAGTGGCCAACATTAGGTTATTTATCTGAGATTGATTACAGATATCCATGGACGGCAGTAATCAATAAGGTACCCTTAGATGAACTGCATACTTGGTTCTTACTTTCATAAAATATAATAAAAGAATAAAGTTTCACATTTTTCTCGTCATGGACCTATGCCTACGAATGAAGGTACATTTTGTTTAAACAACAACATGCTAAATTTTGTGCTATTTGTTGCATTGACATTAACGCACATAATTATCAGATTTATTTTAAGGAACACAAAAAATAATAAGCATTAAAGATAATGTCAAGACATTGTGAAATCTTTTACAGTTCTGAGACTTATCGTAATAATTTGTGTAGGCAGCTAAAGTTTATAACGAAAAATCATACATAATTCAAAAAGAAATAACAACGAAAAATGCTACATGCAGATGCACTTTGATTGAGTATCTTTGTTTTTGCTTCTTGCACTCATCGAATTAATGTAAATTAATTAACGTAGTAATTAATGTTTACTATGGGTACATATATACTACTATACTAACTATGGAAGTTGGAGATAAATACCGATCTATAGATGTGCTTTTGTGAACTTGAATAGGTAACAATCTAATTAGAAAAAATATTTAGATAGAGGATTTTTCTTATGACGAATTTGCTCGCTAAAGAATTAACTTAAGTTTTTTTAGTACTAATATTTTATGATCATACTACCATACATTTATAATTTTAAATCAATTAACATTAACTGGCATCTGTTCAAAGTTCTCTTAAGACTTTTTATCTCAGACACAAGTAACATGTTGAGTCAATAATAAGTAATCGGAAAAGAAAAATAGTTAATATTTATTTCACCAAAAATAAAGCGGAAGGTACAACAGTAGAAAGAGAGCATGCCACGCGACGCGCGCAACCAATTTGCATTGTGAGCGGGCTGGTAAACGCTTAAATTCTTATTCCGAACTGTTCTCCTTCTGCATAATAACATCCGTAAGGCAATGGCAGTTGCTTGGCCAATGGGTGTGCGCGGCGCGATATCGTGGGCGTATTGGGGCCTTGCGATTGGTGGAACGTCGTCGGTTTATCACTCGATTTGTCGGGCGCGCGCTCACCGCAGTCGCGCCGCACGATTGTCGATTGTCGCCATTGTGCCGAGAGAGCGGCGGACGCGCGACGGCCGCTACGATTCGCAACGCGATTTTGCCGATATCAATTGATCAATACGATTGTTCTGTATTAAGTTTATTTGCTGTGTGTTGTCTTGTGTGGACGGGAAGGTGTTATACGGGAGGTGAAACGGCATCATCGTGGATCTGGAGCTACATCAACGGGCCAGCGGCCACTTTATGAGGTAATTCATTCGATTTTCAAGTATTTACCTACCTAAAATTTTGAATTCAAACATCCGAATAGTTCGAATCGCTTACGACTAATAACAACAGCTAAATCGAGTCGGGCTATGTCATTGACCTTGTCACGAATTGATTTGATTTGGCTAGTGTTTTTTAGTTTTTATTAGAATTCCTTGCGAATTGTTTGAGACGAGGAAAGAAAACATTTAGCTCGGTCACGACTTCTTGTTTTGCTGGTAAATCTGTGGAATGGTTGTTTTGATGACTTAATACCTATTCTACTTAATTCTTTAGACAAAAAGTTGCCGTGATTCATTTTGTGTGGAAATAAATGTTTTCTTTTTCGCCTTTGAAATACACCTATCATAATAAATTGTGAAATATTTTATATTCATAATTTATAAAAAGAAGTGCAGACGGAACTACGGGCTGAATTGTTTTAAATATAATAATAAACAGCTGATATTGAAGGGGGTCTATAAGTGAGGGCTTACAACACAATATAAATAAAAATCTACAATGCCTACAGGGCTTATATCTGGAAGGTATACATAAGTGTATAAATACTTTAGATTTCTTCATAAACTAATTTTGAGTGATAGCTCTGCATCCCTTTGATCACTATTTCATTGGATTTACGTGGCGCAAACCAGACGTCTTAGGTGTGGGGAAAGACCGGTGCCCAGCAGTGGGCTGTTAGTGTTGCAGCAAGATAAAATAGTAATATAACTTTTCTATTGTTTTAAAATGTTAGGTATGTAGAAACAAGATCAAAATACTGGTGTAAAACATAAAATGAATTGTTCCTACCTAGCTAAGTAGCTAATATATGATGGTAGTAAACGTACCTATAAACTACCCTACCTGCCTACCTAACCTTAGGTAGGTAGGTGCCTATAGGTATAACCTGTTCCAGGGACCAATCTTTATACCTATAAAGATTGGTTCCAAATGTAAACATGCAATAATCACATCCGACGGACTATCCATTTTCCTCCTAAAAACTATTCATAATAGAATTTCGTAACGGATTTTGTCCCAATATACCCACAGAGGTGTAGAACCTCTTAATGAGACCTCTTGACTGGGTTGTAAGGGCGTTGTCACCCTTACGAGGGGCTAATTGGAAAACTTTCTATGGAAACCCCGCAACTTATTAATGGGGTTTGTATCATTAAATAATTTGAAGAGAATTACACTTAAGATTCTTATAAGATTTTCGGTTGGGTCAGTGTTTTAATGTGTTTAGTGTCCCACTGTTGGGCATGATGGGGTGATTAATCTACCTACTAAACGCTGTTCAATTTTATGATAGTGGAGTGCCTAATGGAACTAGAGAAATAGATACCTAGGTAGGTACCTATACGGCTTAGCTTCTAAAGGTACCTATACGGCTTAGCTTCTAAAGTTTCCAAAAACAGAACAAAATAAACAGCTTTTTTCCGAATTTGAGACATTTTTAGTGTTATAAAAACCCTGAAACAAGATTTTAATACTCAGTGGTACTCAGTGGCTAAGCTGGTACTCTAATTCCACCTGTGTTATATTTATAGGTTTAATAATTAGGCAGTAACAAAGTCTAATAAGAAAAATACTTATAGGTAGGTACTTGATTTCATAAAGTGCCTGTTCACTACTTACCTAAGTTAGGCGTAATTCAAATAAGCATATTAACTTATAGGTAATGACGTGGAAATATTACAAAACAGATTCCTATCAGCCTTTTTATTGTTTTTCTGCCTAATATAACCCTTACGAAAAGGCATCCTTTAGAATTTTTACGCTTACCTGTTACGCATAACTGTTAGGTCTTCGGTTGATGGGTATAGTTGGAGCGACGCACAGGGTAGGACCTTAAAAGGCTGATGGATCGATAGAAGGAATATACCTAGGCTGATTCAGATCGCAACTCCAGACTTATACCTAGACACGTACCTGTTTAAATGGCTCTGATTTTTTAATTATCCCCTAAACCAGATCGCTATTATAAATTCCTGTAAGAAATAGGCAAGGAGTAAGATTAAGTATCGCCGCAGACAATCTACGTATTTAATGTTAGATACCTATCGTTAAAGATACTGGGTTCCATTATAAAAATCGCTTCCCATGTCTTGGTGGCACACGAGGCTTATCGAAATGCGTTATTAGAAGCGTTATTGCCAGCAATCCAGTAAGCTTGCCATTATGTCGTAAATTGTGACGACTTAATTGTCCGTCTTTAGCGTTACCCGTTATTGCATTCGACTCGACAATAATAATGTAAACTTTTGCGTGTTTTAACACGTTCGCGTCGGATTCTTTGGTATATTAATTTATGTGCTAAACGCTAATCTGTATCAGATCTTGCCGCAACCCTTTTATGTCCTACTGCTGGGCACGGGTCTTCTCCCATAACTGAGAGAGGCTTAGAGCATACTCCACCACGCCGCTCCAATGCGTGAGGGGATGCGGATTAGTGGCCAACCCGTGTATAATGTTTTCAAACCACCAAAATGTTTCTAAGTATTAACTTTTTTTTTAACTATTTACAGTCTTTTCCGATGAACCTTGTAATTGAGACTTGTAATTTTAAACAGGATATATTAATATATCTAATCATAGATTCGGAAAGTAATGCCGATAAATAAAATACTACTATTACAACTAAAAGCCTTAAAGTAATTATTCATGATTTTTTATACTCTTACTCATACCAAATTATATAACGGATTAAAAAGTACAAAATACAATAAACAAAAGTTCATGGAATGGGAAATTCTCTAAAAATATCCAAGATGTACCTACCTACTGTGGTACGTTTAATATTCGCGTGGTAATATGATATTCTGAAACGGAGTGCCATTGTTGCATATATATACGATAGTTGACGATGCACACGATTCGAGATATTGGCAAACTTGTTGCGTCTAACTAGTTGGCGAATTCAGTAAAATGGAGGTATTGTATATTAAATTGATACCTACATATACTACAATTACAAACATGACAACTTAAGACTATTTTAAACTAAAGGACTGGTATACCAATTATATACACCTACTATAATTTCAACTGTACCTACCTGCGAGTTTAAATTACATTTATGCCGAGAAGACCAAACCCGCCTTCGGATATTAATTAATGTCATAGACATAGGATATAATATCCTTTATCTATGATTAATGTCGACTAAAGAAAGGTGTGCCTAACGGAAAAGAACACGCTTGTTCAATTGACAATGTAACTTTGGAAGAAAACCGGAAATATTACCGCACGAATTCATAAATTTATTTTTAAAAATACTAAGTGTATTATTTTATTAAGTATCGCAAATTATTATATGGCCTGGTCAGTGAGCAATACCTACTGCTTTCAAAGTCCAAACGCAAATCGGGGAATACTATACCGGGATACCGAAATAACGAGTGAAAAGGGCCGGGAAGTTACAAGCTTTCATATCGACCTCTCTGCTCCGCCCAGGGCCATTATGCTGACGCATTATGTTCCTGAAGTTTATTCTGTTAACCGTACTAAACCGTAGGTTGAGCATTTGTGGGATTTTAGAGGTGCATTATAATTTCCTAGCTTTTTCCCGCGGCTTCGGACGCCTTAAATTACATATAAACGTTCCTCTTTAATCACTCTGTCTATTAAATCGTATAAAAATCTGTTACGTGGTTTTGAAGATTTAAGCAGGCTTAGAGACAGACAGCGGAAAGCGACTTTGTTTTATACTAGGTATGTAAAGAATTAACATAATTTCGTATCGCAGATCCTTATTATACTGGCTGGTCAGCGAGCACTATCGCTTTCAAAGTTCTAAGCGAAAATCAGGAAATACTATACCGAGATAACGAGTAAAAAGGCCGAGAATTAAAACCATCGACCTCACTGCTCGGTGCCCGGGGCCTTATGTTCCTGAAGTTTATTCTGTTTACTAAAGCGTAGCTTGCTGCCTTTGTGGGGTTATTAGGGAAGTCCATCATATATTTTTATTAAAATGTGGGATAAATAAAACATATAACATATAAAAATAATGTTATATTAAATAAAAACCTCTAATGAAGACAATATTTAAACCTAAATACTGTTGTAAAAATATTTAAATTTTTTGATACATCGATGTGCTATGTCTCCTATGTCTATCCTAAATTACTACATGATCTCAATAGTATTTGCCATTAAACAATGTTACAAGGTGTTGTTATGAAACTTGACCCAACAGACGCATAATTGTAGTTTTTAAGCCAGACTATCACGCACATAGCAGGTATCACTCCATTACACACACTTCACACCAATTATCTCTTCTAATTTGCTACGTAACGCGATATAATATAAAATACGTTCTATGTAAACAACGCTACATCTGTTTTGGTTATTCTCAATGGGTATTGTTCGTGAAATTCTTTGTTATGTTCGTTTTCGTGTCAAATGCAAAATTGCATTTTCACGGAAATGCATTTGCTGCATTCAATGAAAAGCTTGAAGGCTATTGTTATGCAGAATTCTCTTGAAATTGTATAAACCAGACCCATACATTTATTTAATACCAAAGCTTCATTTGACAGGACGTCATTTATCTCCTTCTGTATTACCAACTATTTCCCATTTTTGTGTACAGGTTCAGAGAGATCCTATGTATCCTAAAGCAGGGAATCGACGAGATGCCTCAACTAAACAATAGTAAAAACTGACTTGTGATTTGTTTTAGATAGTACTAATTACAACCTCTATTAATTTACCCTATTTACCCCACTATTGGCCCTCGGTCCATATTCTTAAATTTGGGAAGTCGTCGACTTACATATTCCATTATTGGGTACAAGAACAAAATTCCAATCATGACTATATAACTCGCGTAATAAGTCCAAGTTTTTGGATAAATTCGAGAATAAGAAACCATGTTTACAATTACACGTTACTTACGCGTTACGAGCTTTCGGTCGATCTCCGCAAGGCTGCACCAAATGACTGAGGCCAGGCAGCTGGCGATCATGAGCGTCAACATGAAGCACTTACAGTTACCCTCTCGCCTCAGCACGCCACCCAAACTTTGCTATGTTACTTACGTGTTAAGGTCGATGAGCTCTCGGTTGATCTCCGCGGTGCTGCACCATGTGACTGAGGCTAGGCAACCGGCGATCATGAGCGTCAACAGGAAGCACTTCCAGTTACCCTCTCGCCTCAACACGCCGCCCAAACTTTGCTGTCTCGGTCGCTGTGAACAAAAAGAAATATAATGATAGTATTGCTACAGCACTATCATGAGAAATGATTTAGAGATATATGAAAATATGACTTTAAAAGATGAATAATTTATTATAAATCTTATAAATAACAAATTACATTAATAAATAGGTTCGGTATCCGAAATAAATATTTAATTATATAAATCAAATATGCTTAAATCATTCCACCTACTTTAAAATAACTTAGAAGAAGATATAAGAAAATATATTAATATATAAATAATGCAATGTTTTCGTTATATACTTTATTCATTCAGATACACACGTCGAACTTATAACACCCCCACTTTTTGCGTCGGGGGTTAAAAATAATTTGAAAGAAGAAGAATGTTTTCAATATATTGGTACTAATAATTCGCTCTTAAAATCAGAGTCCGTAATCCAACAAAATATATTTCATAAATACGAGTAAGTAGGATCTAACAAGTCACCTTCAAACTCGAAAAGTTTACAGACATGGTACTTGACAACGAGGATTGTGTCACGTAATATTTGGATCAAATAAAGATACGTTTACAACGTAAATAAAACTGTTCGGATATTTTCCTCAAACATTTCATAATATATTACAGAGTCCATTTCATCAGAAAGTAAATACAATCGAATGTCGAATACCAATCTAATAAAACTGCGAAGGACTGTAGATGATACAAAAAGTCGGTTTGTTTCGTCATTGTTATTCTATTAATTTGTTTTCTGTGCTCATTGAAATAACCTTTGTTCTTAAGTCGCCTGAACGAAAATAAATAGAAATAAGGAAAATATAGATATATCTCACAGATAAGTATTTATATTATTTAACTTTAATAAATAGACTGTTTTTTTAAATATAACTTTTTAAAATTTGAAATAGAGATTATGTTTACTTTGTTAAAAATAAAAAAAGTTATACCTATGTTTACGGGTCTGACAAGGAGTCAGAAAGGGGTAGTTTACAAAAAAAAATCTGTGGGTGGCAGTTATCACTTCTATACGTAGATATGGCTTGTTGAATATACAAGACAAGTAGGTACATTAAAAAAATGTAGAACTTAGACATGTTACTAACTCTAAAACACTAATAGATAGGTACACCTAGCGCTAGTTCGCGTGAGAAAACTTTCGATAAATATTTTATTGACCTTTTATAGAAAACCTTTTTAAGTAATTCTGTCAAATGTTGAACATCAAAAGGGAAAAGAGAGTTAAAATAGTTTTTGGGCTTTCTGGCACATGTTGACAGCGTCCGAGGAAAATCCAATTGAAGAATCGTCCCACTTTATTTACATTGTCCTAATAACTTCGTCCGGACCCCTTAGGGCCCCGATCAAATATTTTTTTGGCCAAATGAGAAATTTACGACACAAAAACAGTTTAATTCAAAGGCCTTTGTGCGATCAACGAATTGGCAAATAATATTTCATTGATTAATTTTGGTCGCTTTCGTTGTTACAACAAAATGTATTGATACAGCTTTCGTATGAAATGGTGCTTTCAATTTAATATGTAGATGATTTGTATTCAAAATCAGTTCTGAGAAGAGCTATTTTTACATCAATCCATATGAAAATTGCCTTCACATAACATCTTTATTCATAGTTGGTAATATTTTGTTTCAATATACCACTCATCTATCCATCAGCCTTTTGAGGTCCTCTACTGGACATAGGCCTTAAGTGGTGCTACTACAACCGGTCCTGTGCCTTCTGAATCCAGTGGTTAACCGCTGTCTTCTTCAGGTCATCAGTCCACCTGGTCGAGGGGCAACCTGTGCCGTGTAGTTACAATATATTAATCTAAAAATATGAAGAATCTAAAGACATAATAATAGGGAGACTATATAAACTAGTCTATGTCAAAAATGAAAGCTGATCAGAACCCTTAGCCGGGCAAACGAATATGGTGACCACTACGCCATACAATAAATGTTTTCTTTTTAACACAAAATCGCTCAATTCTTTCTGCATGATAGTGGTACGAATATCTATTCGTATCTATCTAGATAAAATGATTTTAAACAAAAAAATAAAACCGACTTCCTAGTCACAAAAAAATAAAAAATAATTTAAAGCAATTTATATGTTATTTCAGTACATAGTCCTGAAGTCGGTCACAAAATATATTTCCCTGAATTATGG
>DWPV01004412.1:0-13658 GCA_018251915.1 Urbanus proteus proteus
ACTATCAGGAACTATAGAACTAACGTGCATGCGAATAGAACCTTCATTTAATCGTGCTCTGCTGGCAAGTGCTCTGCCAACTTCACAGACACCGCCCTACAGCCCAAACGGCTTGACGGATTTTAATATGAGGTGTCATTGGATTTGTCTCAGTTGTCATAGTGTCATAGGCTATATCATGAAGGAAAGAGACAACAGGAGATGTAGGAGGATCGACACGACTGCCAGTATGACTGTCATACTCGACGATCTGAAAGTGCTGTTACTTTGAGATATTTCAGGTTCAATTTAAATTGTCTTGTCAGTTGCTACGTTTACGCGACTCAATCATTTTTCAAAAATGTTCTGTACGTTAATGTCAAATTGTTAATAGTCCTCACAAAAAAAATATGTTACTATGTATTATATTGTACAAAAGGCATAAAATTGGTTGTTAAAAACACGACTATAAATATTATCACGGCTACCGATGTTGCCAACAGGCAACCAATAACAATACAGGTTTCTATGTGGTAAGAACACGATTACTGATTTCTGTGTTGTTTTGGCTACAGCTGTTTCCATACTAATCAGCTCATATGCCCTTTCTATCTTCTTTCCCTTTTCTGTGTAATTTTCCAGGTGGACGTCGAATAAATAGAGATTAGCTATAAAGGACTTGTAGCCATGTCCGTAAAAATTTAAATATATTTTTTTTAATAAAAAAGATGTCAATATTCAAAATGTCAGTGTCAGCACTGTCAGCCTTGTCAGGTGAATTAATATTTTTATATCATAGATGTCATGTCATTTCGATTTCTCGTTAGGAAAGCAAATATCTATTTTGTTTGAAAAGTTATAAATAATCTCACTTAAAATGAATTTAGCAGTGACTCGGTCCACACCCTTCTTAAAACAAGTTTCACCCAGGATTACAACATTAGGCATTCGTTGTATGACCAACAAAATTAATGATACTGTTATACACACAGGCCAAGTAATAAGTAGCCTTTTCTATAAATTCTATTATAAATATTCTGTCCTATAACTTTTTTTCGTAGACAACATTTATAATAGTTACCCATTGTGTAATTTAAACCATGAGCATAATTTTATTGACTCCTATTGACAATTATTACATAATTGACATTTTCAGTTCCAGTATTTTTTGTTCTGGCGATTCTTATATGAAATAGTGATATCAAACCTGTTTTTAATATTTATACTTTGTGAATTATTTAAGATGTTACTTATTGATGATAACTATGTGTTTTGTTATAGCAATGGGATTCCGATGATTATAGACTCGTACGATTTACAAATGCACCTAAGCAAGTTAATCAGAATTGGGCTGTTAATCTCATAGCTGCAATTCCACCTAAAGAAGTCACTCAAAGGGTTGTATGGTGTGATGGTGGAAGTGGACCTGAGGGTCACCCAAGGGTGTACATTAATCTGGTAAATATGAACTATTTGCTTAATATTTACATTATTTGTAATTATTGTTTAATAAAACCCACATTTACAATTTTCAGGATAAACCTGGTGACCATTCTTGTGGATACTGCGGACTTCGCTTCGTTAAAAAAGATTGTCATTAATATGTTACTTCTATTTAGCCAAATACTCCAACATGAAAATTAGATGATGTTAATCAATAGCATTGTTTCTTTATCATTTACCTATTAAATAATATGCAATAGGGATTTTCTTTATAATTTTAGTACCTCTTCTCTTACATTCAACCTTACATCAATAGAATTCAAAACTGTAGAAAATTAAACAATTACTAATTTTTATTTCCTCAAATATCTTTGAAAGTATATCATTGCAATTTTTCATAACATGCAATGTTGTAATCATTTTTTTTATATGATGGAAGTAGCAAATGAACATGCAGTCCACCTGATGTTAATTGGCCACTGGCGTCCATGGATATTTGTAATCAACCCCAGGCAGACACAGTCTTACCTGAGGTCGGCCTCTAATGCACTGCTGTTCCTGAGGACTAAGTTAAAACACCTCGTATAAGTATATTCCTTATTACACGATTCATACCAGAACACAGCAGTGCTAAACACTGCTGCTATAAGGTAGAAATAGGTGTAGAGGTGGTGCAGCTGGACTTGAACCACAAGGATTCTACCACCTTGAAACACTTAAATTTTGTCACTGGCCATCAAAACTAGGATCAAAATAATGTTTTTGGTAGGGTATGCAAAAAATGTCAAATGCTCTTCAACTGTGCATACTGCTATTTGCCAAATATAAATAAATGATATTGCATGGCATTGTTTAAGTATGACTATCGACCCACCCTGGCTTCGCACGGGTGCAATGCTGATACTAAATATACTGCAGAAAAACTGATGTTATTATACATATAAACCTTAATCTTCAATCACTGTATCTATTAAAAAAACCGCATCAAAATCTTTGGGTAGTTTTAAAGATTTAAGCATACATAGGGATATAGGGACAAATAAAGCAACTTTGTTTTATACTATGTAGTGGTTATGGTCATGAAATAACAATAGTCTCATACATAGTACTGTTAATTTATTATGTAATTCAGGGCAGTTAAATTATAAACGCAATAATAAAATGTTAAAATATATAATTTAAATTCACTATTTAACATATTGAGGCTAGGCCTACATAAGAAACATACCTTTAAAGAAACTTACAAAATAATACTTTTTTTAACAGCATTTAAGTTTACTTATTCTTTTCGATATCAAAATCAAATGTATTATTCCTGTCACTGAACTATTTCTTTAAATATAGTTTGAAGATAATTATTTGTTTTATTGTACTTCAGAAAGATTTTAAAGAAATTACTAATTGATGAAGCACTAAAAATATTTTTATTGTTAAAAAATATTTTAAAAGTGCGTAACATAAAACAACAATTAACATTTAAATGTTCTATTTTTATTACCTTCATGTCAGGTATAACTACTAAGCACATCTTAATTAATACATTTTACACTATGCCTAATAATTATATTCAGATGTTTCAATTTTTTTTACAATCAAGTATTCTTTGTTACTATTGATCGACATTTTTTTAAACTTTTCATTAACCTTGATTTGCTTGGCAATTTTCATTTCGAAGCTCTTGTCTGATATCAATATTTGATTGCAGAAGTTCCTTCAGTTTTTGGTGTATGTCGTCATTTTTCTGTTCTAAGAAATCCAGAGCTAAGTTCAATTCATCCAATTTTGAATCAAGTAAATCATATTCTGAAACAATATTTAATAAGTACAAAAATTTAATAAGATGTTATAAATGAGAAGTTAATAACAAGGTCGATATGATCGTACCAGGAATGAATAAGTTGACAAGTTGAAAACAGTCATTTTTCAGCGCAGCCATTTTAAATATTGAATTTTATCCGTAAATCATTGTTTTATGTTTTTAAATATTTTTTTAATGCAATATTATTGTTGATTGGAATTTTCAGATAATGTACGCATATATATATTTACTGTATTAGAACTACAAGAGTAATCTAATGTAGAATTTTAAAAAATTATGCAAGTCGACTTATCAACATATTCATGGTCAGTATGGATATATGGTGCACTAGCACTTGTCATTCTCACCACACCTTAGAACAACAGTAACTATCAAGCATTGTAGGGTGTGCACATGAGGTGATTTTACACCAGGTTGGCCCATACTGTAATTTTTGATAGATTAGATATCAATGCAAGCCAGTGGACACCATTAGATACATACTATATAGTTCAATTAAGAATTGAGTTCAATTAAGTTTTTTTTTATAAAATAAATATCATGGTTTGGAGTTTGTAATAAACGCTCAAAGTTAAATCAAGTAACCAATAATATATTATAATGTAGAAATTACCTTCTCTTATATTTTCTTCATTTTCTTCTTCAATAGGATCTGCATTTTCAATATTTTCGTTATCATTTGGCTTGTTATCTTCATTTCCAGCCATATTTACCATATACAAGATGTGGTAGTCCTGTGTTTATACAAAACAAACATAAAATCCTCAGACTAAAAAATCAAATGTTTGATAGAATTTAGGATTGTTAGACCCTGATAACAAAATATGATTAATTGTTTTTTTTTAGTGTTTAAATTGTTGTACTTTACAGATAGACCTACCTTCGTAAGGTACCTTTCTCAAAATTAGACCGTGCACCGTGATTGATTTGACAGATGACAGAAAGTCAATACCATACAAATACAATCATTCAATTATAAAGGCCGTCATAAACGAACGCTTTATAATATATGAATACATAATATTATTATGTATTCATATTATGATAATATACATATTATAGTATAGCAAGCCGCCACAGATGGCAGTTATACTTTAATATATTTTTTATACTATTATAACCCTGCCCTCGTCGTCGCTTGGGTGAGTGTTATTTGTCCTGCATTTATGAAAACGGGCTATTTATACCGAAATTCTCGTTATTTTACTTAAAAAAAAAAAACAATTTAATTTAGTTTAGAATCGAGATATGACGAAAGGTGCATTTTGTAATTGTTTATTTTTTCAATTTATAAAGTAATTTATTTAATTTAGTGTGTAACATTTAGTGTGTAATATTTTTGTGTGTAACATTCATCTACGACCCCAGAAATTCAATAAAATAAGCGGATCCAGACACGGCGGAGACCTACCAACAATCACCGAAAATCATATTACGTAATACCTATTTTTTTGTTAATAGGCGCACGTTTGGCCTCTATCTGACCGGATGGTGAGTTAAGATGAGGCCTAGGATGGGGCACGCTTGCCTAGAAGATGCCTGTTAACTCTTGTTTTGAAGAGACCCAGATTGTATTCCTTAGGAAACAAAGAGACTGGCAAGGCATTCCACTCCTAGGTGGCTCGAATCAGGAAGGATGAAGCATAGCGCTTCGTTCGAGCCATAGAAAGATCGACCTGATAGGGGTGGTACTTAGCTGTACCGTCCCATAGATGACAGCAGTATTCCATACAAGAACGGACTTGTATCTGCGTATTTGCCTTACACAATCGATGTTTTTTATACTTAAACTTATTTCATTGGTATCTTGATTTTCTAGCGTAATTCTTTATTTCGTTATTATTATATATATTTTTTATATATTTTCATATACTTATACATCTATACTAGTGACTTTTCATTAATAAAATATTAAAAATAATGTATTTATAGACAAAATCACATTTCTATCATTTACCAGTTTTCACTTAGTGTGGAGTTAACCTAGTTTGATATGTGACTACAAATCTTCAATATCAACTTTGTTTTTAATATATCCGAAAATTAAAAAAATAAGAATGACGAAGAGGAACTCAATCTAGCCATGGATAAAGATAACGAGTACATAATAATTGTAATCATTAACGGCTGAAGAACATTATATTCATAAGACTATTTGTAATTTGTCACGTCTGGACACTGGTCATCCCATGAGAGCGAGCATGTGATCCATCCCATCGGTGAGCCGCTTATGAGTTAAATCTTTTAAAATATATATTGATAAACCGTAATATGCCTTGATATAATGTATATTAATATATATTATAGCGCCGTCTATAACGGGCTTAACCGGTTTAGGGATAGCACCATAAACAAAGTAAAACGTTGTCAAGTGATCAAGTCAAAGAGTATGAGATTGGTTGATTCCCCGTGCTAATTACTTTTCTTATTGTAGTAGCACGGGGGAATTTGAATTCCCCATGAAAGAAACAGACACCAGGAGGTGCGATGTAAGCGGATCGACACGATTGCCAGTATGACATCTTATACTCGACGATCTGAAAGTACTGTTACTTTGAGATAAGGTTCAATTTAAATTGTCATGTCAGTTGCTACAATTACGCGACTCAATATTTTTTCAAAAATATTCTGTACGTTAATGTCAAATTGTTAATAGTCCACACAAAAATCTTACATATTACCATGTATTACATTGTGCAGAAGGCATATAATTGGTTGTATAGACATGATTGTCACGATTACGGATGTTGACAACAGGCAACCAATAAAAATACAAGTTTCTTTGTGGTGAGAATACGATTACTGATATATATGTGTTGTTCTGGCTACAGCGGTTTCCATGCTAATCGACTCAAATGCCCATTCTAACCTCTTTCTCTTTTCTGTGGAATTCCACGTACTTCTATTACACGTGACGGTAGTAGCACGGTAAAAAAATACCAGTGTTAATAACAATTTCAAAAAATACATAAAATCCATATGAGCCACAATTGCAAACTAAAACCTCCGAAAGAAGGTCTACTAACCTTTTCGAACTTTTTGTAATATTATAAAGGCGAAAATTTGTAAAAGTTACATTTAGCACAGAGACAGAGTGTCGTTTCTAATAAGATATAGGCTATTTTTATGTCGAATAAATGTACAGATCCCGTGGTATCGATATGTTTTTGTTTTTCACAGACAGTATATTTAACCTGATTTTTTTCTGTAGTGGTAGTTCAGGCTATTACGGATATGAACGGATATGAATTTTTTTACTTAACATTTTAGTTATATCGCAGCAATACACGAATCAATTGTGAGAATTTTGCCTTTTAGGCAATCTATTTGAAGTAGCACTCTTATTTTTATGCAATTTGTTATCAGTACTGCAGATAACTTTTTGATTCCCCTGAAATTTGATGCACAGGACTCTCAGTCGAAAAGATACAGTAACGCTGTCGAATTATCGAATATAAATTGTTTTGTCAAAAACATGTGCAATTCGCTGTTTATAAAGTAAGTTTCGAATAAATTAAAATGAAGGCAATAATAATTAAAGACGCATTTTAGTTTCTGGGCCAATGTTATACATGTAGGCTTAAGTTACCCAGATTGCTTGTACTTAATCTGAAAAACTGTTTTTAAGGGCAACACTAATTAAAATTAAAATTCTCTTTTTACTCTGTGGATTGCTGATTTTTTGAAGTATTGACGATTTGACGATAACTCAGCTCACTGAAATTGAGTTGCAGAGAGAAAAGAAGGCAAAGTTTTTGTAGATAGTGGCAAATAAATATAGTTTTATTTTTTCCTGTAAAGATTTTCTATTGGCATACTCTAACAACCTCGTAACGTAAGATGTTTTACTTGGTTATTTTTTATTTATTTTAAGAGTGTTTTTCAGCATCGTTAAAAGACTAAAGTGTTACAAGAAAACGTAGCGAGTTGGCGAGTTTTCCTGACAAAGTGTTTTTCCTAATTAGTGGGAGTCTCCATTAAACTGCTTGAACATACAACGTATATCAAGGCGCCGGAAGCGACATAAGCTTAGACACAAGTGTAATTTTGTATTTCTTTCGTGTCTCGTCTATCGTACAAAACAGTACAAACTATGAGTCATTTCATTGTGTCCACCTCTATCTGAGAATAACTGTATTGATTGCAAAGATTATTATTTTTTGTTGTATATGATTTCGTGTTAACGAATAAGATAGTTTTGTGATGTTATAGACATTTTATGAATAATTGTCGTATGTTTACTAATTCAATAAGTATGTACGCACTGATTACAGCACAATGACGTCTGGACCATACAACTACTCCTACATTTTTAAATACATTATTATTGGTGATATGGGAGTTGGAAAATCATGTCTCTTACATCAATTCACAGAGAAAAAATGTAAGTAGATATTACATATAGCTTTCAAAATATTTATATAGTTTTGCTGATACTGTGTTGATGATTGAAAATAATTTGTTTATATAAATTTATAATCAATCAAATATAGCAATTGAATAAGGTTCCTGTCAAGTTTCAAAAAACAAACATTATTCATTTCAACTTTCTTTACACAGCTGTCTGAGGTTAACAACAGAATAGGGCAGTAAAAAGTTGTATTTAGTGTTTTACTTTTATGAACAGTACTTAAGCTATGATTTATTTATTTAATAGCATCATTATAGTTTTTTTCCTTAATGTATATAACAAGTTTACAACAAGACTAGCTGATACCCATGATTTCATCTGCATATGTAAGTAATTCGACATAAGAAAAATTAATTATGATTTTAAATTGTAATAACTTTTGATAGAGTGGATTGATTTTAATGAAATAAAGTCTAAAATGTAAAATTAAGATATGTTTTATGAATATATCTGCATTTTCTTGAATTCAATTTAATAGCCAACTAATTTCAAACAGACAGCTCAAATTACATTCTTATTAAATATACAAAATATTTTTTTGTTTATAACTCTATATATTTTTTAGTACATTATTACACAAATAATGTTATGACAATGTACTACAGTCAGTTAATTTTTTTTTTAATATTCAAAATATCATATTGGTAAAAAGATTATATGACTACAAATCACACTATAACCAAAAATGAAGATACATTATATGTAGTGGTAAAAAAAATAGTAATATAATTGTCTCATAATATTTAAATATTGTTGATTCCCGTTAATAATTCCACTCAACACATCTCCAACATTATACAACTATTCGGTTTCACCCGCGTTTAAAAAGTAAAAAAGAACACATATTCAAACATATATGTCATCCCGCTCTCCCGCAACGGTGCGCGCATGTGGAGTGCGCGCTAATCGACTTTTAAAAAATTAAAGTAGCCTATGTTATGCCTTAGACCTTCAGTTATCTTCTAGTGAAAGTCCCGTCAAAATCAGTCCAGCCGTTTAGAAGATTAGCTCAGCCAATCAGACAGACAGACAAACAAATTTTTTTTTAATTGCATTTTCGTTATAGGTATCGTGTATACTTTCACATGCATTAAGTAAAAAAATGTTATTTTGAAATCACAAACATATACTTCAATTTTATTTATTCGTATAGATAGATAAAGCATTTTTAAGCAAAATAATGTTGTAAGCTGATTTCATTGGCACTATTGAAATGTCTATTATAACTAACTTGCAAAACCAATAAAAATATTAATCTATACAAATAACACTTTCTATACAAAATAACACATTAACTAAATGCATATGAAAGTATACACAATACCTATAACATAGATTTAGATTTTTTCTGTTTGTTTATCTTCTAAACAGCTCAAGCAATTTTGACAGGACTTTTACTAGAAGTTAGCTGAAGATTTTAAGCTTGTTTAAATCTGTATACCTTTTTACTTTTTTAATGCGGGTGAAACTGCAGGGATCAGCTAGGATCTTTCTAAATAATAAGCAACAATAATATCTAGAATACATTTTATAAGGATGTTAAGAATTTTAATAATTGATATTCAATATATGCTAAATGTTGATTTGTTTTAGTTATGGCTGATTGTCCTCATACCATTGGTGTGGAATTTGGTACCCGGATTATTGAAGTTGCCGGGCAAAAGATTAAGTTGCAAATATGGGACACAGCTGGACAAGAGAGGTTTAGAGCAGTGACTCGATCATACTACAGGGGAGCGGCAGGTGCACTTATGGTGTATGACATAACACGCAGGCAAGTTATATATTTTAATTATACTAGTTGTAGTGTAGTGTTATATAGACATTGTAAGTTTAAGTAGTAACTATATTAGCTGATAAACGATTCTTACTGATAATGTTGACTAAATTTACTTATGAAATATATTTCAGTTATTCCCTTGGTTGTTTTCTTTGGGTAGAGCCTTGGAGATACCGGATACGAGCCAAATCGAATCCTTTATCGCATTTATTCCTTGTGCGTCTATTTGAGGCGAATCAAATTGAATCGTTTTATTTTATTTATCACAGATTGTTGTAGAAGAATTGGGTGTTTGTATTATGGACAGCTCGGACAAAGTGATTTTCTTATTTTAAAAAACTCCTCTCGAGGCGCGCCGAATCGAATCCTATCGAGAAAGAAATTCGCTCAAGAATAAGCTTAGCGCGCCGCTGCGCGTATGTAGTGGACGCATATTATTTTCAGTCAATTTAGACATTCAAGGTCAACAGTGGCTTTTAGGAAATAAGTATTGATACCGTTTAATAGATAATTTTTTATTGTCTACAATTTTTAGGGCAACTATGATAAAAAAAAATACCATCTCGGTGAAAATCGCGAAAAACCCATTTCTTTGAACTTTGACCTTGAAAAACTGAAGTGAAATCTTTAGCGGTGTTGGTAGGTAGGTTGGTGTCGGTAGTTGTTCACTTTTTGTAATGGGTAAAAAATGTTAAAAGTCGCGTCAGGGCAGGTGACCTGATCGAAAATTCGTAAGATGGAGGGATTAATCTATATTCTAAAATAAAAAAAAAAAACAAAAACATTATATTGTATTTTCGTTATAGATATCGTGTATACTTTCATATGCATTGAGTAAAAAATTGTTATTTTGAAATCACAAACTATCACTTTTTTATTTATTTGTATAGATAGTTTGACATTTACATTCGGATTTGTTTCCTACCTATATAGTTGAAAAGTTAACCATGTCCAGGTATGTTTACAAATAATTTTGTTTCAGATCTACTTACAATCACTTAAGCAGTTGGCTCACAGATACTCGCAATTTAACAAACCCTAGCACTGTGATATTCTTGATTGGAAATAAGTCTGATTTGGACGGACAACGGGATGTAACATATGAAGAAGCTAAACAGTTTGCAGATGAAAATGGACTTATGTTTGTAGAAGCCAGTGCTAAAACGTGAGTAAAAAGCAATGTTACATAAATTATGTAAATGTAAGAATTTAAAATTTGTATTACTTAGTCATGTTTTATTCGAGAAATAATTCGGGGGTGATTCAGTTTTATGTGCCATTTAAACACAATTTGTATTAAATCCATTTCAGAGGTCAAAATGTTGAAGAAGCGTTCCTGGAAACAGCTAAAAAGATATATCAAAGCATTCAAGACGGGCGATTGGACCTGAACGCGGCGGAGTCGGGCGTGCAGCACAAGCCCGCGTCGCCGGGCCGCCCGCTGGCCGCGCCGCCCGCCGCCAGGGACCCCTGCGCTTGCTAGCGACTCCCCGGTTAGCTCGCACCTTTTGTACCAACAGACTACGACGACTGAATGTGTCGTGCCGTGTACGGCGGACTTGCAGGTCTGCCGGACTCACCTGCACCACCCACGGCTACTATCTACCGCGACTACACGATTGAACGTCGTGCCGTGTTACACGGATTTCCGAATTTGCCGGATTCACCTGCACCAGCCCTGAGCCGGCCCCGATTATGGCAATTTAAACTCACTTGACGATGCAAAAATACTTTATTCGTAATGTCGATTGCATCGTTAATAATCGAGATAGTATTGTGAAATTCTGTCTTCGTAGTTAAAATAGTATTCTGCACTATTGATACTCTATGTAAGGACATCAATGGAGATTTTCCGTATGTTAGCGTACTTTCGCTGTATCCTTACACGCTTATATTTAATGGGCACAAAGGTTAACGAACTGTTACATACTGATAAAAAAATGGCGACTATTACTTGCAATAAAGTATAGACGACATAGTATAAACTAATACTTGACGGCCAACGCCGGCGTTTACCGCTATCCATCCATAGCATCGTTGACACGCCTAAATTTTCTTTATCGTAGTAATGGCAAAAAGAATATGTTACTATGCTGGCAATTTTCGCAATTTTTATTCAGGTTTATTTTGATCTTAAGAAGCTTCAATATGCAAACCGCATTTTAATTACAATTTCAATATATGGCGCTTACGATACACGATACGAATAACGAGTCATAATAATAATTAGTGTAACTAATGTAAAATCACTTATTATTGTCACTGCGCGAAGTGGCTACGTTCGACAGTGCGTTGGCGTATGTTAACGGAGCTATTAAAATTTTGCTTACCACAAATTAAGATTTAAATGCTGACATAACTAAACCAAAACTTTAAATTTCGCAATTTCTTTGTAATTTAATTATTTATAGTTTAAATAACTAAAATTAATAAAATAAGTGCACAATATGTTTCACTTTGTTTTGCTAACTATGGGTGTACTTTGTACTGTACTAAATTGTACTCTAGGTCGCCTTCTAGGATTTATCATAATAATTATGAAAAAAAACACATTTATACACACAAATACAAATTACAAAACAAAAAGTGCGTGTAAAATCTTTACGCGCATGTAAATTAATAATAAAATTTACCGATATGGTTATTTTTACATTAATTAAGACGAAAAAGGATTAGTGAATAGATCCCAAATTAGTTCTCTATTAGTATGTGACTAAAGCTTCATATTTTTTGGGATATCATCCATACATTAATACAAATAATTAAAATTGAAGTGTCTGTTTGTAATGTTCAAATGTTTTTTTTTTCTAAATGCATATGAAGTACACACGATACTTATAACAAAAACACTTTTGTCTCTCTGTCTGTCTGTTTGTCTTGGGTAATCTTCGAATGGTTGATGGTTGAATTTTGACGAAACTTTTACTGGCGGATAGCTTATGGTATAAGACTCAAAAAAAATATTCGCGCTCTACGCGCATGCTTCCACCGTCACGGGCATCAATGTCTGTTGCTATCATGCACATTAGAGTCAGCCACTTTAATACCTTGTCCCTAGATATCTACATGATATCATGACAGCTTAATAGAAAAGCAATAAGGGCACTACCTATATTTTGTTCGATGGTTTTTTCAACCCCATATATGTATATATTTAAAGTTATGTTATACTTCATTTTTAAACGCGCGTTAAACCTCGAGGCACAGTTAGTATAATGTAAAGGGCAGAATAAGAATAAGGACTCATCTTAAAAAAATATACTATTTTTACAATTTCAATTAAACGCCTGATATAGTTTATCAATATTGTAGATTATATGGATAAATAATAAGATCTTTCATTTTGAATCCTAGGATACATTTTGTAATAAAGAAATGAGATATCGTCTTCAGTGATTTTCAAAGTTCAGTATTTACTCAAGAGGGTTAAAATGCGTCCTGGGTCCAATTGAAAGTTCTAATCATTAACGTAATGATTAATATTTTGAATACATTCATTTTTTATTTTATAAAAAGGTGATATTTGTTCGCATCTTGATTAAAGTTTGTTATTTGCATTTTAAGTTTGATTATTAAAATAGTTATACAAAGTTGATGTGTCAATTGACACAGTGGAAACATTAGAAACCGTGGTGGATACAAGGAAACTTCCTCTTCTTGTATAATCACATTTGTTACATAATAATTGTAATAATAAATAATCATCATTTTATGATTACTTTTCAGAATTTAATGCTAATACGCGTCTTATTACGATGGCTGAGATAAAATGAACTCATTAAATTTTGGGCTAGGAAAATTAAATTGTGCCTCCTTAGATAATAGAAAAAATCAATAGCAGGATCAGGAATGAAACCAAATATTAAAAAAATCTAGTTTGCGGTCCAAGTGGGATATATTAAATTTGAGTACTTTCGCAGATAAAAACATTAACTTTCACTTTGCATTTGAAAGGTTCTGGTAAATCTTAAAAAAACTGCCCCTTCTTTATTTATAACAATATCCTATATTGTTATAAATACCTAATACAAGTAGGTACCATATATGTATATGATGTAACTTATTAGTACCCTATTAGTTAGTACCCGATTAGTACCCGATGTAGTGATCTATACAAATAAATAAAATTGAAGTGTCTGTTTGTGATTTCAAAATATAACCTTTTTACTCAATGCATATGAAAGTATACACGATACCTATAACGAAAATGCAATTAAAAAAAATTT
>DWPV01004413.1:0-13656 GCA_018251915.1 Urbanus proteus proteus
AACCTTCTAAACGGCTGGATGGATTGTGACGGGACTTTCACTGAAAGATAGCTGAAGGTCTAAGGCGTAACATAGGCTACTTTATTTTTTGAAAAATCCATTAGCGTGCGCTACCCGCGCATGCGGGCCCCATCGCGGGAGAGCGGGATGACTCTTTTAAACGCGGGTGAAACCGCGGGGGTCAGCTAGTGTGAAAGTAAGGCTAAAACTAATAACTAACTAACGTAACTAAAGGCTATTATATAACGTAAGTTACTTTATAGTACCTAAGTCAGAAATATGTAATGTGAGAAATGTGTGTGATGTGAAAAATAACCCCGTATTTTCCTCGTATTTCCGCCTATCTCCGTATACTCAAGTACCTTGTACCTTCTACGTAACTATTTATAAAAAGTAGGTTAATGTTAATACATTTATTTGCTAAACTATGGCTAAGAGAGGGCAAAAAGTCGTAAGTTTTAGATTGAAGCGTAGGCGAAGTGATTTAAAATTCACAAAGTTAGGACCGAGTGAGAATGGGCCCCGGACGGACAAGTTTGGTGTCACCCCTCCTTCATTACGGTGACTTGGGGCTGGTAAATGGAACGGGGTTGTTACTGACGGCCAATGCGTTCTATACACGTGCAGTTACGTTATGGATACTCGTAGGTATTTTATCTATTTATACTTTATACCTTCATTATACTTTTATCAATAAGATAATTAATAACAACGAAATTTTGTATCTATTATTTTGTATTAACGCGTTTCTCACTTATACTTTTAGCCGCGCCGAATTTAGCAATTGTTAACCATTTTTAATTTAATTTAATTCTAATCTTATCGGGATTGATTACAGATGTCTATAGCTACCTATGGTCATATACTAGTACATCTAAGATGTTTATATTTCCTGTGGCAGTGACTACTTACCATCTGGGGGTAATTCACCAAGGAACACAGCTGCCCGCTCGACGCTGCGCCAGCGACGAATTACGTTTTCACTTGTTTTGCTAACGCATTAACACGTTAACGCGCACGTTTTCTTTTAAGAAAACGGTATCCGCTAGTAAAACTAATGGCGCCTCAACCATCACTTTGATTGTCAAAATTAAAAGCTTACATTTGGTAGGCGTGCTGGACGTCTAGCACAGCAACGTATTGTCACCTTAGTCAATTACCGCTCCCTGGTGGACTGCATAGTAGTTTAGGACTTGCATAATAAACGCATAAAAAACACTAAATAGACGAAAATGCTTGGATCTGAATATTCATCCCATATGAAAATGTATCCATACTCTAAAGTCATATATAATTTTAATTAAAATAGTTTACAATGCATATTCCTACATACAACATGTACTAGTAAGTGCCTACTGTGCTCCCGCGGGATAGCTCCCAAGTAGCGGCCGGGTTATTAAAGTTTTACTACAGCTTAAACGGATTTCGTAGGAGCTTCCCACACAGTTCCCTAATTTGCTGGCTTTGCCAACGCATTCGGATAAACATTTAAACAGTTCCAACTGTATTAAAGTAAATTGGTTTAGTAAGTATTTCTGAATCGGTTTATTTTTATGGTTCTTTCGTAGTTTGCTTCCCAGGGCATTATCACCATACTATTTTTATTGTAAATGAAAAAAGTCGAACGATGATGTTTTTTAAGCTTTAGAAATGCACTGGAGGCGTTTTAAACTAGACCTTATGATTATTTCGAGTGGGTTCTGGGTGGCAGTGCCCTTTTGACCAAGTTGATAGTGAGAAAGTTGGTTCGTTTTGTTTCATTGTCTCTTCATTACTACATGCATACGTAAAATAATATGGATGCATATGGAAAATAAATAAATTGAAAAAAATCAGGAATCCTTTACCATTTTTACCACCAAGCTAATTATCCTTAAATAACTTGTTAAATCTTTAAATATTTTATCTCTAAATAATTAAGATAATTACCTGAGCTTTAACAAGTAAAGACCATGTTAGTAATATTTTTAGCATCGTTAAATCAAAATATTTTATCCCTGCTACCCGTGTTCATCCATCACATTGAATCGTTTAACCCTAAAATAGTGTTTTTTTTCGGAAACTCTTCAAATGCCCAGTAAATTTAATGACACCAATAAAATATACCAAAGCCTACTTGAGGTTGAATCGAAAAAGAAACCCGTGGAAAGGTCCTATCAACATGAATATTAAACGGGGAAATGTTTTAAATTCAGATCGTTTGCGGACGTGTGACGTTGATGTATTCAAAGCGAAGGCTTTTGAATTTCATAAGCTTTGCTCAGCTTCCGTTTGCGATTCTTTGTATCAATGGTGTTTGATGCTAAGTGCCAATGAGAGCGTCTTTTAGTTCCGTTCATCTTTATAACTGACTTCTCAAAGGTAAGAGTTATTTTAGTAGCAAATAATGCTATTTAGTTGATGTTAAGTGAACACTGCCGTCCATAATCATCTGCAGCAACTCTATATGGAACAAGGATTTCAGCACAACTGCAGATGCTTTTCCACTTAGATTAGAATCTAAAGACAGAAAAATAATTATTGATGACTTCAAAGTTTCGGTTTGAAGATTTTATAGGTATCTTAGTGTAGTAGAGTAAAGAGTGCAGAAATAAATTAATAAGGGATATATGAAAGTTCCTATAAGTATTCGTAGCGTATTTGCTTAAAAACATTCCTTTAACAAGCCTTGAGGATGTCTTTAAAGAGGCGTTTATATTAATTGAGTAACTCCGTACCCTTTTCCACGATACTCAAGTACCATGTTTCTGTTAGTGACAGAAATGAAAACAATACATAAATAAACAAAGTAGTAAAACTCAGGCGCGTCTCAAACTTCCCGTTCCAGTTCTTTGCACTCTGTTCGTTAATCGCCTCCAAACTTTCCCGAAACACTGCGCTTCGTTTTCTAGACATCACTGTATTCTAAAGTTCATGGTAATAGTTTATTTCTTTTCGTTTGACGCCGTTTTGCGTTCGATTTGGATTCGATTCCACATGCAAAAAGTATTGTAGGTATTGAAATTATGCTCATTGTATTTCTTGCTTTCACAGTGTAGAAAAACATAATTAAGTTAAATAGAGATAGGGATCAAGCTCCATTCAATTTACAGGTACATTGCCACTCTGGGAGACTAATATAGTTGCTTCGTATTTCGGAAAGCACTAACTGCTTCAGCTGAAGGTATAAAAGTAGGTACATTGTAGGTATAAAAGTTACTTTTCTATCGCTCGGGAGTAGTACGTTTTTTTGGGTTGAAAGGTACTCTATGTCCTTTTTTGGACCCGTTACTATGCAAAATTTCATAACGATCGGTTGAGTAGTTAAAGCAAGAAGCGTTACAAACATACAAATAAACGGACTTTCGCATTTATAATAATCATATTACATATTAGGATGTATATAGTTATACCATATTGGTTTGTATTAATAAATTGCATCTACAGCTGGATTAAAGTACCAGAGATAAAATTTAAAGTGATACTGCAGGCTGTAAAGATTTTTATGTACTGAGCAGAGAACCCTGAGATATCGGGGTTTATTGCGTTTTTAATGTGCGCATTTTATCTGATGATTAATTCCCGTTGTCGTTGTTAACTTTACTGTTTTTTATAGTTTTACGGATGCAATGATTTACTTAATTAAAATATAAATTAAATTATAGTCTTGATTTTTAAATTTGATGACGTTAAAATGTATTTTAAATTGATTAAGCATTTTAAATTAATTTGTAAAATAATTGTCCCTTTATTTTCATATGTCTACATTGAATTTACAAGTTGTTTCTTTATTACGCCGTTCAAATTAATACAACAGCCCTTAACACTATATTATGTATATTCGCATATATGTTCGCATAGTGTCTAATTACAAATATATGTCTAATTACAAAGAGTATTAATTCGTTTCAATTCAAATCAATATTAAAAATATTTTGTTCAACGTAGGTTCTTTACAAGAATTCTTTTTGAACGTCAATATATATTTTTTTCTACCACCACTTCGGAAGGTTAAACACCTTCCTTTATAGATGAGTTTTAATTCAGAGTAGTACTCGCTTATAAGTACAAAAATAACTTAATTACGGAGTAAATGCTATAATGAATACAAAATGATACAACGCTATTATTGTAACTCAGAAGAAATGTAACGTGATTTTTGCTATGAAATAATCATACAAAAACAAGGGCGGGCTGCCAGTTATTCTCTAATTACGGAGGTAATTATATTCGGCACAGATCGTCTTTCTCCCTAATTGCCTCTGTTCACGCAACGCTGTCTACTCTGTGATCGTTCGCCTCTGTGCCGTTAATTAATCTACGCTTACGCTTTGTTTGAGTATGTACATCTATTGTTTGAATTAAATAGTCGATGTGAGTATCTCTTGCTTTGAAAAGCAAATTGGCTTTTCTATTTAGGTATACGAGTGAGTTTGGTTACAATTCGTATACCAAAGCACATATATATATGTGCGTTAAAAAGTAAATATAAGTTTAATTTAAGTAATTATTATTATGATTAAATCAGTCAAGCCGTTTAGAAAATTACCTCAAACAAACAGATAGAGAGACAGACAATTGTTTTCATATTGAATTTTTATTATACATAGGTTTCGTATATACGAGCACGTTCATATGCATTTAGTAAAAAAAAAATGATATTACAAACAGACACTTCAATTTTATTTATTTGTAACTATTTTTTACGAAAGAACCTTCCATGTGCCTTACCAAAAACATTAAATTTTTTTAATAGAATTGATCGGCCCGTTCTCGAGTTTTCCTCTTAGCAACACATTTGGCGATTCATTTTATTTAAATAGATATACATAAAGAATCCTACATAAAACAACTTAAACAACGTCGAAAATCTGTCACAGTCTTTACATTTAAAAACAGTTCTACGTATGTACTTAAAAGAGAGATAATTTTAATTTCAACATACGCGTACATTTTCCCTTTGTGCTCGTATAGGATAATATGCATATGCCTTGCAGCTAACAAGTGCTGTAGATGTGGAGCGAGGAAAGTAAACTAATTTACGCTGCCAAGTTTATAAACGCTTTAGAACTCACGTCCGTTCCATATTAAAGGAAAGACATCTTTGCATAGGTTTGAGGTAACCGGTATTAATAGGTATGTTAGCAAGGTTGTGGTTGTGACTTTTTTTATAACACGTGGGAAGCAAACGAGCACGCTTTCTACCTGATGGTTACACTGTCGCCTATGGACATTTATAATCAACTCCAGATAAGAAGTCTTACCTGAGGTTGGCCACAAATGCGTTGCTACCCCTGAGGACTAAGTTGGAACGCCTCGGATAAAAGGAAGACAAACTCCTGACACCGTTTAAGCCAGAACACAGCAGTGTTTACACTGCTGTTATAACTATTACTGGTTATCTAAACAAAATCCGACGTTTTTTAACTTTATAGATAAGTCAAATCATGGTAAATAGTACATATTCCGTTAATACTCGTAATTACATACATCTATGCCATTAAGTTCCAGTTCTTGCGCTATCTAGAAGTTACTCTATTCCGAATAGCCAGTGTATCTATATGCTAATGCATTCAAACTAAGTTCTGGATAGCAAAACATCGATGCCGTTATACGTGCAGCTAACTTTGCTAAAATACCTGTTGTTACGGTTGAATGACCTCTAGATCACTTAGCAGTTAAATAACTTTGCCGCTTTATATCTATAACGAAGTTCAGATTGCGCTATCGCTAGTTACCGCCGTGAAAAGATTTCAAGTTTTTAAGCAGAGATGATAATAATTTTAGGATCAAAAGCAACCTACTCGCTATAAAATTATGCAAACCATCAAAACGCAATAAAAGATAAATCGTTACTTCAAAACTGCATTATTCCTATTGAAAGACAAAATTAAAGGAAGAAACGCAATTTCACGTTTAGATTGTAACTACATATTACTATTTATCGCAATCGACTTCTTTAAGAAATTATTCCAGACTTTGTAAAGAATCTTTTATTTTATTTAAATATTACTGTATATCACCCAGCTTCAAATTAGCAATAGGTAATTAATTATATTTTTGTTATAATATAATGGAAGTAGCAAACGAGCATGCAGCCTTCCTGATGGTATGTGGTCGCTGCCGCCCATGGAAATTAGTAATCATCCCCAGATAAGATAACAGTCCTATCTGAGGTCGGCCACAGATGCGTTGCTACCTCTGAGGACTAAGTTAGAATAGTATGGATAAGCATGTCTCCTTAAAATGTTTTCTATGTCTACGTATAATCTTTTAGTCTTTTGTAAAACATCGTAAGTTGCATAAAATACTTTGCTACAAATCTATATTTTATGTGACTTTGATAGACCTACTGACAATACTACATAACCATGTAATTGAAAACAATCGACATGCTATCATTACTATTATTATGTTATGTCACAGCCTCATTAATATTTCATTGCACGCTGATCAAAGGACATTATAATTAGCGACTCAATAAACAATCATTGCTTCTGCCTTAACTCAGACCAATTATTACGAGTAATTAATTAGTAATTGTACATAAATAATTACGCATCATGAGGTTGTATGTAGATAGATTGAATATGCCGGGTAGTACTTAACTCCGGTTTTGAAGCATCACGGATAATTTCTGATTTCTCTCACCGTGGATGTCGTAGGGAGGACTAGGAGACATAATTCAGGAGATTCAGGAGATATGCAGCAACGTCACCCTGTATAACATCAATACCCACTGCGATCAATAAAGCACCTTTTAAATAATTAACATTGGTCAAAATCAGATATCTATAAAACTCGAAACCTAGATTCTATGATGAGAGGATAATATTACGTATATTATAGATTATGTTTAAAAGGTTTTTTTTATATAACGTATTAAGTAAAACACGCTTTTTACAAATTACGCTCATAGCCTCACAGTAGGATTTTTTCCTGTGTCGTGGGTACCATGGACACGCAAAGACTAATACACAAACACCCAGAACCAGAACAGAAATATAAACTCATCATTCAGATATCTGTTTGGCCGGGAATCGAACGCTGTACCCTTTGCGCGTCAGATCGGTATGGTAACTGGTCCGCCACGTAGGTCATCAGATAACAATTTTCAAATATTGATTGACTTATTTTACGTGGCTTAAATAAAAATTACAATTTTAACTAAGCTCGTAGCAGTGTTATACATGCTACGCTTCTAGCTAAGTCGCTACGAAGGATAATACTTGCACGGAATTATTCTACCCTTGCGTACGATTTAATGCGAGTTCTCTACGATGTGCAAAGTCATGAATCTACCGAAAGTCGTCGTGAATTTTATGTGTCAATAAACTGTTAGCATCACAAAATTCAGTGTATGTTAGAGGATATAAATTGGGTAATAATGCTTTCGATATGTGTAGCATCATAATCTACTAGAACACTGAGAAATAAAAGTTCACAAATTCAAAATAAGTATAAAGACTACGTGAATTAGAACAAAAATAATAAGTCTGATTTAGATCTAAATTGGATCGTTATATCATATATTGTTATTAACTATTTTTTAGTTTTGATGTTAAATTACAAAAATCTAGAAAATTCTCGATTTATCCTTTTTTTATTTTATGGCACAGAACTTTAGTTCTTGCATTCGAAAATTACTAGGTACAGATGCAAATACGCCACAGTAACTTAACTTGACGTAGCACATCACGCTACGTCGCGCTACGAATGTTCGTAGCGGGCACGTAGACTGGGCAGAGGCGAGCGGAACATACCCTTGGGGTACATACACGTATATGTTACTGGCAATGTGTGTAATCTGGTATTTTATACAATGCCTAAGCAATGTATAGAATGCCTGAATTATACACATTGCCGGTAACATACATATATGTATACATAATTATTCTACTGCCTGTCGTGAACCATGTGAAAAAATATCGTAAAGAACTATGAATTGGAAATGTTGTAAGTTATAATAAATTGGTTGCTATTCATCATATTTTAGTAGGTATCCAAAGTTACAGAATATTTACTTGCTAAAAAGTTGTTATGTGATTTTAAATTAAATTAAAAGTTTGCTATGTGATTTATAAGTAATTAACATAAAAACAGCGTGAAAAATAATGCGTAAATTTATGGCACATATATCTACAGAAGAGTTTCACATAACATGTTCACGTTTATGCATAGCTGCCAAGAGGTATTTTCATATGATCCATCATATCCTGTGATTTGTATCTAACACAACAATTGTCTGCTGTAATATAACTGTATATATAGAGACAGGCAATGAATCGCACTTTCTACCGGTGACTTGGAACCTTTCCAGTTTGTCGCGTCTTTGTTTATTTTTTCTGGTTGATTTAAGCCCTTAAATCTGACAAAGTTCTGAGTAAAAATATTAGAAACAACAAGGGTTCTATCTAAAGCTGTTTACAAAGACATTGTCCCATCTTGGGAGTGGTGGTAAGTAAGTCACTCATAAGTAAGCATACCATCTTTAAAACAGTTCATCTACAGAGGAAAATCCTCGTTAATTATACGTATATTATATTCTAAGCTTCATTTTCCCTAACGAAACATTCCTAAACGCTTGACATTTAAAATATTATACGAACTAGGTAAACATTTCCCAGATTAACCACCCTCAACACTGCGTTAATGCTACGTTGGCGCTGAGAATATGTGAGGCATAGCTTGGTACGGAACGTTATTTCCTTCGTTCTATGTAACTCTCTGTATTATTGTGCTTTACCATGTGATAAAACTAAATATCGTAATATATATAGGTATGTATATATCTTAGAGTTGGAAATTGGTGTGACGATGGTACCCTTCATGATCTAATCACTTGTTTACAATTTTTCAAAAAAAAATATCATCGGGAGAACAATATCTACAAAATAGTTTGTTCTACACGCTATTTTCTACACTTTATTTCTATAACGTAACAAACTAAACGCTTTTGCAGCTTCACATTAAAAACATTATAACGCAATTTATCCACCCTTAACACACTGCGTTAATGCTACGTTGGCGTTGAGAATACGTGAGGCATGGCTTGGTAGGAACGTAATTTTCTCCAACGACTTAACCATGTGTACGATGTGATGAGACGAGGAAATGTCGTAATTAGTTTAAATAGGATTATCTAATACTAAGATAAAATTACCAAAGACTATAATATCTGTACCTTTTCGTCAAAATGCTAAAACCACTTCTAATTAGAAATAGGTCTGAGGGTAGAACGTCGCCAGTCAAAACACTTAATATCTTTCAACTAGCTTAATCGTTATAGAAACAATCTGTATTCTACAATAATTATTTTCTACACTTCATTTCTATACCATGGTATTTCTAAAAAACTTCTACAGCTTGGTAAAAATATAACGCCCTTAGCAGTGTGCGTTAATGCTACGTTGGCGTCGAGAATACGTGAGGCATGGCTTGGTAGGAACGTAATTTTCTCCAACGACTTAACCGTGTGTACGATGTGATGAGACGAGGAAATGTCGTAATTAGTTTTAAAGCCGGAGCTTAGTCGCGAGCTCAAGGAACTTTTGGAAACTTCTGGAAAATGCTTGGCTTATTACACTGTTAATTTATTGCTATTTCTGCCTTGTAATGGTCGTGAGTGCGAAGTTTTAGATTGAAGGGTGAAAGACGAAAAGAGACATGACGTAACATAGTTCAGGTATCGACGTACCTGTCTATCTGTATGTTTCTATTTCTATTTCTATTTAGTTTATTTTTACGTGTTTTATTTTTTAAGTTTAATTAAATGAGTGGACGCGCGGAATAGTCTAGGTGTAACTGTCCCGAGATGAAATAGTGTGGACTATATAAATTGTAATATACTGGAAGTAAAAATACTATAATGCAAAAAAAGGTAACGATCTGTCGACGGTGACGTCTGTTCACATACTCGTATGTATTTTATTTACAAGAAAGTAATGTATAAATTTTGAAGTCAGTCTACCATTTCACATTAAAGCTGCGTGGTTAAGCATTTTCTAGACGCACCCTGCAGGGAGGTCTGAAGATATAAAGCTATGTTTGTGATGTCGGTTAAAAAGCTTGAATGCAAGAAGCTAATATTCTCGCTGCTATGCAAAGTTGCTTACAAGTGCTATGAAAATCAAGTCTTTTGGAATAGAAAAATAAAAGTATTTTTTTATTTCGGATACAAAAGTATTACGAAAATACTTTCGAAAAATGTTATATGTTCACAAATTTTAACTATATAAAATTAGAAAATGTTAGTTGTTAGAATTTTTTGATTTCGGAGACAAAGTGTCACGAAAATATTTACGACAAATGTTATATGTTCGACAAATTTTAACTAAATAAGGATAGAAACTGTTGGTTCTTAGTATTATTTTGATTTCTTAGACAAAAGTATCACGAAATTACTTACGACTAATGTTGTATGTTCGACAAATTTTAACCAAAAATTATAAAATGTTAGTTGTTATTTTCAATCATGCCATCATGAGGATGGGATAGGTTGTGGTTAGAACAGTGAAAACCATAGAGCTACGAGTGTAAACCGTGTATTGTACATTTATTTCTAGCAGTGCAATACGCCGAGTGTAGCACAATGGCGGACCACGCGTCGCTTTGTTTCCGACTCCATTCATTTCTTAGTTCATTCAATGTAAAGTTCGTTAACCTTCTACAAGAGTGTATCTTCTGATGTACGAAATGATCTTGTATGATGAAAGTTTACAATAAAATAATTACCTACATTTGAAAGAACTTTTAAACTTTGGCAATATCTAGAATATTACAACAAGTTTAACGATCATGTGTTTTATTCTAGGGGCAAAAACAAATATAAATAAGTAAATAAAATCTGTCGTTAAAACCCAATTAGTATTTTTCCAAAAAAAATCTAGAAAAGACGTCACATTTATCCATTTTCAATCAGTGCATTAAGTAATAGTAGTACAAAGTGTGATGCAATATTTATAATGTATTAATCACAGTAAGTAACATAAATATACATTCCCATATACATACATATTTCAATACCCACTTGCGACCACATTCTAAAATCACATAAACCATTACCATTACTCCGTACTAGTACCTACTTGGAATAGAGACCGCATACTTTTCTCGAATCCAAGTCGGATATCCATTGATGAGGCAATATATCTCGTGTCGACCGTAAGTACGTGGAAATATGCTCTTATGCTCGCGTCGTTTCACTCCGAGTAGAGCTAAGTGCCACTGCAAAAACTCTATACAAATATTTTTCTGTAATGGTTGACCTTTCTGAGACTCAAGCCAATCGCCTATGAACTATCGCTTGAGTAACTAGTACTTTAAGTAGCGAGTGACCAACGCGATTAGATAGCTATGATGGCATACGAAAGTTGCTCGGCGACTATACAGATAATAGTTTAAGTATCTATACAAATGCGTAGGTTATTATCGCTTGAGTAAATAGTAGTTTTGACGATTAAAAGTCCCTCGGCGACTATTTAGTATTTTGACGACCCGCATGGCGGAACGGTTACCATGCCGGGTTCGATTCCCGGCCACACAGACATCTAAATGATGAATTTAGATTTCTGTTCTGACTGAACTAGAAACCCGGGTGGCAACAAATTACGAAAATATTAACAATCTTAAGGAACAAGGTAGCCTACGCAAGTATCGCTATACAAGTAGCCAATGGGCGGTAAGCCATAACCCCAAGTTTGCTAGAACCCTAATAATTTTCCTAGAACTTTGGATATTATAGTAATTGTTAGTGCAAATTCAGCTCCATTCCTATCAGCTAGCGGTCAAAATCCAATTAGAAGTCCGATGGCTTCAGGAAGGCTTCTTGATTTAGAACTGCTTTCAGTTTGAGATCTAGAAGCTTTCAATAACAGAAATTGGATTCTGCTATGAAAATGATAATTGATTCTTAAGTCTGAAATTATGAATTATTTAATAAAAAGTATTTTAATAATTATTAAAATATCATTGGTTGATGCTTCTTAAGAAACACAAACTTCTTTATTAAGATATTACGAATAAATAAAAAAATATATTTTAGTTCGGAAAGATTCTCTACGTACAAAATATTACACATCTCCACGCCTTTTTGTAGATCTCAATCAGAAAATAATTGAGATTCTCAAAAAAGATTATTATGAAGATTATCATTTCATTTTTTATCATTTCATATCATTTATTGGATGGGTGATTAGGATGGGTGACCAGTATTAGCTATACACACGTGTCTCTGTGTCACAGACAGCATGTTAAGTTGCCCGGTTATTATAAGATAAACTTTAAACTTTTCTTGCCATTGTAGAGTAATATTCAACTGTGGCGCAACGGTCACCATACCGGTCAACCGCGTAGTGAGTCCTGGGTCCGATTCCCGGCCAGACAGATATTTGAATGATGAATTGAGATTTCTGTTCTGGGTCTGGGTGTTATTGTATTCATCTTTGTGTGTCCATGGCGCCCACGACACAGGAGACAATCCTAGTGTGGGGCTGTGAGTGTAGAAAGCGTCCTCATACAATTATGGTGAAAAAGCCGTCAATCTAGGACATAAAAAGGGTTGCTACAACCAAGACAAAACTTGACGGCGCAACGCGAATGTCTTTGTCTTAACGATACGACTTCGATATCGACTTTAAGGTTTACGACGCCTGTAAAGTAACCATTTTCTTTTTTTGTAGTCAGATTTTACGCTGATGTTGCCGTCGTTCCTATAATGCCTCTGTTCAAGTTTAATGGGAAAAGTAATTTGGCAATGCTTATCTTTACGTCGAATATTAAAACAGAAGACTTGTCGAATAACGTTCGAAATCTTGATATTTTTGTGTATGTAGCGAAAACGAACTTACGTACGAGAAACGAAATATAAAAGTCCTATATTAAAAAGTATCAGTACTTGTGTTGTTTATCATACAATCAAAGACCTATGGAATTATGAGTATAAAAGCATTCAAAACATTTAAATAAGATGCAGATCTAGCAGAATTTAATCAATAGGTTCTTCAGCGAAAGACGTTTTGTGGCCAAAACTAGATACAATTATCTAAAGTATAGACTTTAACGTTAGGTAAATAAAGTTCAAAGTTAAAAAGTTTTGGATTCTAAGTTATAATGAAGAAGACTAAACATTTTAAACTTAAAAAAGATAACAGAATCTTAAACAGTCACCTTTAATTTGAGTGATCACAAAGTCCTGTTTGTAAAACCACTTAAAAACAGGGAACACATGTTATGGTGTCCTATAAAAATGTAACTACGGATTTTACACTTGTAAGCGGAGCTATAAAACTTTTACAGCCTCTCCCGATTAAAACTGCAAGAATTGTAGTTGCGATAAAATGCCTTTATAGAAGAAACATCTAGACAAGATAGATAATGGGGAGAAAACAGGCGTTATTAAGTTTGCGTTAATCAATCAACATTCATCATCAATCATTGGGCGGTGTTCAAGTAATAAAAATAATTATAGATAGAAACATTATAGACTCTTGTCTTGTTAAAAACCTCAGATAAATAAAGTAGAAAAGTAGGTAGATCTATCGTTCCTAACAAAAAAATGAAGCCATCTTTAAAATGGTCGGGTTATAAAAGTGATTAAAGTTACTGACAAGAAACTACGCTAGTTTTGTGTGTGTGCGTATAAATACATGAAAGTAGCGTAGTTTTTTGGCTTCACTC